>JAUZND010001976.1:18550-34187 GCA_034780555.1 Coelogynopora nodosa
TAAATCAATAACATGAATACATGCGCTAGTAAATCAATAACATGATACATGCACTAGTAAATCAATAACATGAATACATGCACTAGTAAATCAATAACAAGAATAGATGAAATTCATGCGAACTGTTTTTTCATTAATTTGACAGATAATTTATTGGTGATATAAATAATTAAATTAATTATCATGAGTTAACATTTGTTCTTCAATAGTATTAATCTTCTTTTTGAGTCTTATTTTACCTTTTATGAAATAAAGTCTATATATAATAACGCACTTGAAATTTTTTTCATCAAATCGTTCATTTAAAGAACTAACCTATAATAATAGAATCATTTTATAAACTTGATTTTATTGTATATTGGATTGAATCTTTATTCTTCCAATATAGTGAAACATATAGACATTTAAAAATATAGAATGCCATAGCGTAACATTATATGAAAAGGCGACGATGGATTGAAATAATATGTAAAACGTCTTTACCATTTCTCTCCATCCTACTCACTACGATCAACTGCATGTTCAGATATTTTTAGATTATAATATGTGGGATAGAATTCGTGAAAAAAAATTTTCTATAAGGCAAGAGTTATTTATATTAATCTACGCGCATGTTGTTTAGAAATTGAATATATTATTGTATTGTTCAATGATATGCGGCATCGTGTCTCACTTAAGCAATCTACCGTGCTTGGATATCTGTTCTGAGAAATACAGAATACAAAAGGTTCTTTTCAGTGCATCGTAAAGATATTACAATATCATAATTGGAAACATAATGTGAAACATAAGTATATCAAACAAATTGAATATGTGTCATATGTTATCTGCTTTGAAAACATTATTGTACTTTTTTTTCCACATTTAAAAATGAATTTCTCAAACAATAATTTTTAATGAATGTTTAATGAATTTCTGTTGGTTAAATTTTTTTCTATGGATAAAATAATTATTGACCCTTTTTTTCTTAAATTTTTCTAATCATTTTGTATTCTCTGACTCGTCTATTTTTGTTCTCTATTATCTTACTATTTTACTTGTGTTAATCCTTTCACTTTTTCTTTATTTATACGAAAAATAAATTTTCTGTCAAGATATAAAATAAAAGCAGACTAAGACATGTATATTTTAAAATAATATCTTAAATTGGAATCTCAAATGCGTGAACTTTCACCTTTCTTCTAATAGATTATATTTTGTTAGCTGTATTTTTACTATAATTTAAACAGTAATATATGGAATAACCTACTGTTTTGAAATTCAATAATTTAGATATTGATATCAATTATGTCTTCTAAATCAGTTGTTAGTTTTTTTTTGTGTAATACATACAACATTTTGTTGCAACAAATTTTGAATGAAAATTACATTAATGTCAGTTTATAATGTTTATATAATTATTCTAAGTTGTAGTTTTAATATGCAAATATGAATTAATAAACCTGAAATCTACTTTGAAACATTATTTTTTAAAGTTTTCTTTCTTAACTATCTAATTGATTAGGAGTCCCCATGAATAGCTCTTCTTCATGGGCATTGATTGGGGAAGGGTGTAAAACCGAGCTCATAAACCGAGCATATATTGTATATTTAAATTTACTTGAACTGATCGCAATATAACCTATTTGTTTGTACTTGACAATTTTCACAGTAGAATATTTACATTTTTATTGACTAAACGTGTGGAGATACAACAAAATTGATTCTATACATTTTCAAAATTGATTTGGAATTATGTTTGTAGAATTTTTTAAATAAATTTCTCATATTTTTATGTAGCACTAACCACGACCGACGAATTTCATCCTTTAAAATTTTTAAATTAGATTTTTTTAAATTCATACTATAGATTTTAGTACTTTTTTGTAATATTTTTTTGTTTTACATACCACGGCTATGATAGGTGGCGTATTAGGCTAAGTCATCTAAAAAGAAATATCCTGTAAAACTCATGTAGAAAGTCTTGCAAAAACTTGTTTTAATACCTGCGTATCTTAATTTTTTTATTTGCTTTTTTTATAGTTTTTACATTTATATCAAATTATCATTTATATATACTTAAAAAGTATATCAGATGTTTGATTTCCACATTTATTTATGTTTCATTTCAGAGTTGACTTATCCTACTTCAACTTTTTTAACATTAAGAATATTCGTAATGAATCTTTTCTATTGTTTTAAATTATGTTTTAAACATACCATTTTTGTTGGATTTTTTTGTTGTTTTTTTATCATTAATAGAAATTAAGAGAAAATTAAGAAATTAAGAGAAAAATGGTTTTATTTATTAATTAAATTTTATTATATGATTACACAATTTACATATAATTTTATATTTTGTCTTAATAGATTTAACAAAGAAGTCATAGGCCTACCAAATGTATGCAAAAAAAGTAAACTGTTCTACGCCCTGTATACGACATCATTCCCCTTTCAAGAAATGAAAACTTATTGATCTGATGTATTTTCTCCATTTTTAAGTCAATAGTTTTATTATTCAATGATGTTGTCATACTTTATATCCAAGCCATATAGTCAAACATATTTTTTTGATCTCGATTATGTATGCCACAAAGGATAATCTTCCAATAAAATATGTATTTATAATAGTCCTATTTCATTTGATACAGAAATCTTGCACACTAGTCTAGTTAATATCTTCAATATCTACTTTCTCAATTATCTCTTTATTATCATAATTTTCATTAAGACAATTGTGAACCTCAGTAACGTTTGTTAATCGTTGTCGTATGCCTAGTTTAATACTGCCTATTTAGTGTACATTTTATCAATTCATATCGGCGCAGTACCTATAGATATGAAATACAATATTATTAACCACTTGACATCTGAATGGGACCAACGTGGTCCCAAAATATGATTTAACTAGTAACACAGCTAAATGCACTGATTTTCCCGTGAAAATATTTAAAAACAACAAAGTGAATTCATTTCAGTTATATGTATAATTATGTCAATATTTACAATAACTTAAAATTATGTACTTCGTTTGAATATATCTTGTTTTTCTGGTTCATGCTTCAAAGTTTAATCATTTATGTAATATTGTGATAATAATATTTATGATTAATTTGGCAGATAATATGTGACATTTGGGGGAATGTAATGTTACAAAAGAATGTCTGGAATAAATTTTTCAGTTGGCCTTATGCATGCACATACAAAGAACAAAAAAAATCATAATTAAAATATCCAGGTGCTCATTACATTAGAATAAGTATATTGCTACAAAATATTACTTTTAAACTTATAATATATGTATATAGATCACATTTATTTATTTAATTATTTTCTTTTGTTTTACAATTAACTAAATAACAAATGTATAATGAACGTTAAATATTTACTAAGTGTTTTTGAAGTGGTCACGAATTTACAAAATGTTGCATTTTCAATTATTTCTATAACAATTCATAAATATAATTTCAGTTTTAACACAAAGCATACATTATTTGTATTGTATTCATTATACATAAATTATTCTATTATTTTCAAAAAGCACTCCCGGTAGAAATTAATCGAAGACTTTTCATTATACTATAAGCGTCTGACATAAATTGACTTCAATCTAATAATACTCAGTCAGATTAGCTGTAGAAAACACTCAATGATAGCATGTATTTAATTGTTCACACACGTAAGCTAGTGGTTAAAGTACAATATATAAAAAGGAATACCCCCCCCCCCTCTTTCTATATCCCACTGAAATATTGGACCCTGAATATGTATTTTTGAAACATTGACATTCTGTTCTTCACCGGTTTTTCCATCTTATTATTTTCTGTCTTGCTAGTTCTCCTGTCCTTTTTTTAAAATTTGTTCTCTTAATCTTTATGTCTAACTCTTGTTTCCTCTCCGTCGGTCTATCCTTTTCCCTCATATAATTTTATTGTCCTTTCTCTTTTAATATCTGTTTACTAAATGGTTTTTATTTTCCTATTTATTCTTCATCCTTTTATATATATATATATATATATATTTCTTTTGTCTCTCACTTTTTATATTTTGATATTCGCATTTTATCTTCTTTCTCTCTCACTTCTATCTACCTCTCATTTCACTATTGCTATTTTTTGTTTATTTCCTGCATAATTTCTTCGTCTCCTTTACTTATCTACCTATCGGTCTATCGCATTCTTTTCATATTTTATTTTTATCATTTTATTGTTCTACTCTAATTTTCTATATTTCTTCTATCTTTCTCCATTTCATGTTTCTTATCCCTCCATTTGTATATTGTCTCTTTCAATATCTCTTTTTTTCTTTTAATTGTTGTGTTCCCTTTTTCTTATCCTGTTTATTACATATCTTCGTCACCCGCGGCTGTATCTATTTTTCTATTCATCCGTTACTTTCTCTTCTTTCACTTCTCATTCTAATTATTATATTTTTCTTCTCTCTCCTATTTTTCTCATATCTCTATAAATCTATGTCTGTCTCCTGATTCTTCCTCCTTTATCTCCGTTACCTTTTCTCCTCCCTACTATTTGTTTATTTTACCCGTTGTCTTTCTGTCTTCTTTTCATCTTTTCCTTCCATAGGTTCTCTTTATTTGCTATTCTTTCCGCTATTATGCTCCCTCCCTCCATCTTATTATACACCCGCCCCGTCCTCTAGACCTTCCTCAAGCACGGCTACTCTTCAGCCACTGGCCTGTTGGTCACCGTCAAGAGCACCCATCGCAACCAGGCCTTTGCCCACAAAGAGTTCCCGCTGCAGTCCATTATCAGTCAGAACTCCGTGGAACCCGCGGACACCGACTGCACAGAGCACACCACTTACAGGACGGGGGACAGGACCAATCGGACCTGGCAAAGGATTAGCGACACAGTCGAGATTCAGATGACTCTCTATCTCAATAACATAACATCGCCCAGTTTGACGAGCCCAAGGAAGGGTAGCAGCACCAATTTTAAGACTCTCTCCAGTTCTTTTCGTCGTTGAAGGAATAACTGGTTAACTACATAGTTGCGTGTTTTGATCGATATTTAACTCTATTAAGGATACATCAAAGAATTTGTATTATTAATAAGACACTGCACAAGATTATATTTAATTAATTTATGTTGGGATTCATTCAGAAAAATCACGCAATTTCTATTGTAGTCAATTTCACTCTATTTAAATCGTATCATAAAAACTAAAATGTAATCAAATTCTTGATGTTAATTATCGTGTACTGTATTTATCGATTGTTTGTTATACAACAGCAATTACGAAAATATCAATTAATTCCTGTAAAACATGTAGAACGATAATTTTGTTGAGGTGGGCATCTTTTTTTATAATATAGTCTTTGGGATAAACAGATCACCTGTTGTTTTAATCATGTGTCCAGCCATGCTAAAATTAGGATTTTGATTTTTCTGTTTGATACAAAGCAAATTATATCCAATATATTTTTTTTTTATAAATACGTCAACTTTACACATTCATATTGTACAATGTGAACCATAATAAAGAATGTAATATTTCTATTGTTCCGTCGATTTACTATCTAAATTAAAAATGTTGCTATTTTGATTGTCAATTCAAAATTTCCGCTAGAGTTTTTTGGCCACATATTTCAAGCTAAATGTGTAAATAACAACTATTTGTTATCAATTATCGATTTTCCTACTGAAAAATAAAGTCTACGCTTAGTCATCAGAAACGCAAATAGACTTTTTCTGCATATGACTAAATATCCATGTTTTTTAAATTTGTTTTTCTGAATTGCTTGAATTTTCCCACAATATTTTTGTGCATTATTACTTTAACAAGCCAAATGACGTCAAACGGTTTTTGAAAATAAGTGCTTGATCTGCAGAATTGTATTATATTGTTTCATTAAAACAATACGATTTGATAGAACAATCCATGATTATCTTTTTTATATCGATTATTTATATATATATGTATGTTGCAGTCAGTCATTCTTATAATCTGTGTTGTTTTGCGTTAATTAAAATTTCATTTCATCGATCATTTGCATGAATGATTTTTATTTTCGACAGTTGTTTTGTGCTTTGCTTTGCTGTGTTTGTTCATTTGGTATTATTTTGATCATTGATCAGTCTGATCCCGCTGGGCGCTTTTGTTTTCATATACACACATTTTGATTAGAACAAATTTAATTAGGAGAGTTATTAATGAGATATGTCTATTTATTATATATAAGTGTGTCAATCTATCCATTCCCTGACACCCTAAATATTTGTTTTGATTTTTGTTAGATTTATATTTCACATAAATGTAGTCGGTGTTTTATAAAACCGTCGTAACTCGATTTTCTGAACTTGTCAGTAGAACATTTGAAAGAATAAAAATGTTCTCAAATTTTTTATATTTGTTATAATTTAATGAACTATGTCAATAATAAACACATATATTATACATACTCTATTTTTAACGTTATAAGGACGTTGTAAGTTCAAAATAACAGATACGACTATTTTATTGAACATCGACGATGTATATTTATATTTGGCATATGTGATATTGAATTTTTTTTAAGGCTGCGCGAGGCATACTTTTTTCAGCATACATAAAATAAATATCTGCCTTGTCCTTGAGTATATAATATATTCTAATAAATAGCCTCACTGTAGGTTATCTAATTTACTTTTTCATTGAATAAATATATGTGACTCTTTTGTAATATGTCACCCTTGGGATTGTTTTCCAATAAATTGTGATATCTTCCATATAACAGTTTTAATATTTTTTATTCCGTTTTTCTTTTTATCATTTGGTTATTTGACTAATTAACCGTTTTATCTTAAATTCCCTTTTACATGTATTTGACATTGATATCAATTATATATTTAATATAAATTTCCTTCATATTATGATATGTATACGTGTATATATGCATATGTATATATTATAAATACACACATATTAGCTTACTATGCAATGGATTACAAAGTTTACTAAAATAATATTTTAACGGACTTGTTAAAAGGCGTTTAAGTCAGGTGATAAAAAATGTCCTTTGAACTGCATCTCTTTTTTGACTGCAGTGTAAAGTACGGCTATTAAATAGTTCATGACTACTAGGCCTATATCTATATGCTTATAAAAACACTATTTAACTATATTTTTATAATGTAGGTTTGCATTTTTCTTTCGATGTTGACAAAAATGACGTAGTTTAATATATTATGGCAAGTATTTAATTATTTGTCTTTTAAAATGTTTTTCTTAAGCAATATATCTTTGACATATCTGGAACCTTTTAGGCAAGTTAAAAATATATTTTGTTTTTTAACTTTTACACAGAACAGGTAATATTTTTTATCACGATTATTTAGAGCCGTCATTTTCAAATAAATTCCTACTCAGTCTATTCCAAACCAGCTTGTATTATTCGAAGATAAACATAACATTACCTCTAGCTTTAACTCTAGTTACATTCTTCGGGAGTAATAAAATTGTCTAGCTTTCTGTACCAGCTACAAGAGCATTATTATGACACCAGCTAAAAGCCGTCTTTCCGCTCATTCCGGAACTAATAACTCAGGGACCAGGAACCCTGGTGAAAGGCACGCAACTGGCCGGTTTTTGTGTACTTGGACAGCCGGACGGAAGACGATCCTCAAACTTGAAGTTGCTGCATGGTTGGCAGGAAGATGGCAACCGTGCTTGAAGATAGATATACACGTTCAGGGGAATAGATTTTAACTCTGAGCGGCACATGAATTCTTTGACGTGATACTTTTATTTTCGGTGAAACAAGTTTTATTTAAACTTTTGATTTTAAGAGGAAATTGGTATATAAGGGCACGATAACTTTGTATTATGTTATTAGCGTCTACTAATAGGGTAAACATTTTTAACGTAAAAGTGCTTTTCAAAACGTTATATTAAAGAATTTAAATATATAATCATTAAAAATAGTAAAATTCTAGGTTTAATTTACGGTGTCTGGAGAATATTGAATCATCTACATTGCATATGGTTTCAAAATATAAATAAATAATGCAATACAGATAGGCTGAAAGTAAACTAAAAAAATATGAGACTTCTCCCAGCGTGCGATATATACTTTTATAGGTTCATAAATTAAATTAAACTGACTATTATTATATTGAAAAGTGACTAACTGAATGCTGTATAAGGACGTATTTCATATTCCTATTCATTTTTTCTTTCTAATAGCATGAACAACGCACAACATATTTATTTAAATAATTAATTAAATAAATAAATGTTTCATTATTTTAAATAATAACTTAAAACAAACATTCAAATCATCGTTTTACTTAGTTAATTATTATCTGAATCTTATTCAATTAGATAATATTTATATTCCGTTATTATTAAAATATATCTCAATTGTTATATTTAGGCTATGACAGTGGCGTGCCTGTTGAGTGTATTAACTATAGCGTTTCAAGGCACGAAATATCATCGTCGTTATTTATCATCATTTCGGAGTCCTCGACACCTGAAATCCGGTATAGAGGAGAAAGGAGAGGAGGAGAATCTTCCCGTAGCCCAAAAGCAATCTAGCCGATACAATGTGACGGGCTTTTCCTGTGTCGAATGGAATATGTCTTAAACGCGAGCTGAGCCCCAAGTCTATTTTCAGCCATCAGGCGGGCGGGAGAGGAAGGGCTGATTAATCGAGCGCGACACAGTGTGTCAAAGTGAGGGAAATTACCCCATCAAATGTCGAGGATTTACTATGTTGTCGAGTCGACATGTTTTATCGTATGCTGCCTACAGTGTATCCGCTTGTATCCATCAATCCGACGGAAATCGAGCCCCTCTTTGTAACACTTTGTTTTTCCTGACTTAATATTTAATGTCGGGTAAACAGGCTGTATTATGCGAGCAGTCTAGCTATATGTATTCACTCAGGTCGCCGTTGTGATACTGTGCGTGTGTTATATACCCTCCGGCTTTGAGAAAGAAATTATTGCACCGTTGTTGGCGAAAAATCAATGTTAGGGAAAATAATATTGTTTAAAGTACTCTAAGATGTTTAAGACAAAATAAATAGCTCATAAACACAAATTTTCATTTAGCCCAAATTTGAAATAAAACTTGTTACCAATATTATTATTTTTATAGTTGTTTTTAAATATTTTAAAAATGTTATTGAAAATGTTATTGAAAATATTTATTACATATATTTAAAAAGTAGAATATAGGCTAAGTATTTTCGTAAAACTATATTTTTTGTGTATTCAATATTTTAAATTATAGAGATATATTTTACAACAAATCTCTGTCAAAATTCTAATGGTTTCCATAATTATATAACAAATCATAAACTTTTTATTTTCACTTATTCATAACTCAAGGTTCAGAGTTACAGGGAAGTTTGCAACTATATTAGAAACTTACAAAAATATGTGATATAAAAGAGAGACTTTAGGTAACAGAGAATAACAAATAACTCGAGTATTATATTAATTGTAAACATATTGAACTGTTGTCCAGTCTTGAAAATATTATAAGTAGTAGTAGTAATTAAGTGAATTCGAAACCAGATATGTAATACCACCACAAAACATCGCTTTGTCTACTTCTACTCATCTATCTTCCTCTTTCTTGAAACCATCTTCCTTAATGAAATAAAACAACTAAGAAGTGCATTACAATAACAGGGGTATATAGGATGGGTGGTTGATAAGTAACAGATGGTTGTGTGGGAGAATACAGAACTTTGTATTACGTAATTAACAACTTGCTACTATAATATTTTATGTAGCTTATCCTTTATGTTAACAAAACTAGCTATTTAAAAATGTTAACATGTCTCTCTTTAAGGACTATACGAACCAATCAACGTCCAGGGAAGCTTCTGCCCAACAACCGAGTTCTCCAGTAAAGTCAGCTTGTGAAGATGACACAACGGCTGCAGATGACAGCTCAATTCCACATGCAGCAGCACAGGAGGCCGGCATGTTGCACCCGATATCACACGCGGACCTCCTGGACCACGTTAACCAACGTATTAGTGAACTGGTTGCCAAGGACAGACTGCTAGACCATCTGCCCACACTTCTCACCCCGGAAGACATTCAGATGCAGATCGCACTATTCTATGGCCAGGTCAGTATTCTGCCCTAAATACAATGTTGTATAACAAAGACCATCGAAATTACATGTAATTTAGATACATAGATTCAGTTGAATTTTGAAACTTCATTTTCAAGGTTTTGGAAGCTTAATTTTTTTTACATAAATGCACATTTTCAATGTTTGTATTTATTTTGGTTTATGTCACATATGATATCGCTTTATAGTTTTATTACTATGTTAGTCTATAAGGTGTCTACAACATAGTCTACAACATAAGGTGCCCCTTATGTTGTAATTTATATACATATATACATGGTTAATATTTTGTAACCATGCTTCGGATTTACAAAAGAAATTTAAAATAAACTTTTTCCAATTAGGTTATTTATTTTCGTTAAAATCTTTAGGAAAACTCCTGGAATTTTATCATGAAAGGCGCAGGAGGCCTGTTTTGATCTAAAAATTGTTATTATATATATAATATATACCTGTTATATATGTTTATATACAATACATAAAACCATCGCTGTATTTTTTAACTCACTCTTCTAGTCTGTGACATCATGTCGCTTTATCATGACCATATATGGCTGTCTATAGCTATATTACACAATAATGTAAAATTTACAAATATTATGTCAATTTAGCTAATAATATTATATTAATATTCCAAAAGATTAGGTTATTAATTTTTATATTAATGCATAATTTATTATTTATAAAAATGAAGTAGATGATAAAACTGTTTTATTTATATTTAAAAGTATCCTAAATAATATTCTATTTTTAAAAACTGTTCTTACATTTGGTGACAATATGGCTTACAACAATGTGAAGACAAGCCAACAATAAGACATTTTCAATTAGCATAATTCAGATTATTTTATATTTCTAGTTTTATATATAGTGTATTAATGTTTTAATGCATTCCTGTACAATTTTATCATTCAATGTCTATTATTCAAATTAGTATTTTTTATTTATCTTTTCATTTTAATGTTAATCAAACCCTTTAAAATGAAATGATGGGTGGTTTGAAGATACAAAAATTAATTAATTAAAATAATTCGTGTTTACATATGATATTTAATCATGCAGTTTATAATTAATTGCAAATAGATTCTATGTTAACTAGGAATTTGTCTATTCATTTCATTTTAATTTGTTGACAGTTTTTGTTTGATATATTTTCAGTTTTTGCTAAAAATAACAAGTTAAACATATTATATTCAAAAAGATTTCAGTAGTTATATGCCTGTCCCCTCCGTCCTCTGTCCTACAATTTATTGAAGCTAAACACATTTTGCCTTAAATGGAGACATATCTCATATTTCACCAAATTGGCGATAACTTTATTGAAATCTTGCAGCTGGAAAACTAATTTTATACTTATTTTTTAAACTATTTAAAATTATGATAAATACTGTATTATTTAATAACGTTATACCTGTTTAATTGCTTTGTAAAGTATTTAGTTTACTTACATCTTAAATACAATTGAAACCTAATGATAATAATGGCATTATAGATTACTTAATTTAACAGTAAAGCGGCAAAGTAAGTAGAAAAGCGTCATGTGGTGTATAAAAATGCGGCAGTTCCACTGTTCCTCGGTTAAGTGCAGCTAGAATTGTGTAGTGTAGCATTATGTAGCTAGTGAGAGTTTGTGTGTTGTGCTCACTCTCATTCAGTTTTAGAATTAATTCGTTTTTTTTCCTGTGTTGTTTTTTTCATTCTATTGTCTGGAGACTCATTTGCGATTCCTCTTCAACTACATATTGAATAATCCCTTTATTTGTGCTATTTCTATTGTAATCTACTACTGCAAGTTCTAATTTTTTTGTGATGTTTTGTTCGTTAGAGTATAGCTTCTCTGAACCAATCAAATTGCACAATGGGACACTATTTTATTCTACGCTTGATATTTTACCATCTAAAGCACACCCGACTAAAACGCCTGTTTATCTGTGTATCTTGATCGACGTGCGTGTGTATAGCTGCATCTCATCAAAAGCGACCGCTACTTATTGCTATAACTAAATTGTCTTTGTTATCTTAAGTGATATGCCCGATGTGTATACAAGGGATGAGTTAAGGCCTATGCCCACCAAGCGCGACGCGATGTGCCTCAAAAAGTTGATTACATACATTTCAGAGAGCCTATTTCTACTGAGCGCGACGTGGCGAAATTGAAGTTGAAATTATTAAACTTTTTCTGCGAAGCCGCGCGACGAAATGAATATTTCAATACAAATACTAGAATAACTGATAAAACATCATTCATACACTCACGTTCCTGAACATACTGGGAAGAGTGAGAGAGGGAAACCTCTTATGAGCAAACAATAGCTGCCTGCATACTTATCTCTCCAATCTATACGTGACAACAGACTGAAGTAGTTAAACAGAGACAGTGCGTGATCTGTTCATATAGATAGACATATATATATATAGAACCATAATAGCGCATGGTATTTCGTCGAGTCGCGTCGCGCTTAGTGAGGACTAAACATTTTACTTACCGCGTGGCGTTTCGGCGCGTCGTGTAGTGTCGCACTTGGTGGGCATAAGCCTTTACTACGTTTAAAGTCACACAGCAGTAAACTAACGCGTCAGGTTCGTCGACGCTTATTCTATGTTAAGCTTAACTCGAATGTCCGGATTCACCAACCCCTTGTTCATTTGCAAGTGAATAAACAACTAAAGGTTGTGTCTCATCTTGTTAGTGAATTATTATTTAATAAATTATGAATTTTATGTTTATATTTTTCGACCTCACTCCTAAACAACTGACACCATGTGGGTTTAATAGTCATTTTGTTCAGAGGATTAATAAAACGGGAGGTGGTTTAGCAATTTTGTGGAACTCGAAGTTTTCTTCTTCTGTTATAACACTACCTACGTTTCAATCAGTCGAACAAACTATCCTCAACTTTATCTCCATTAATCGCCCTTTCACCATCTCTGTCATTTATCGACCTCCAAACTCATCTGGTAATGCATTTATAAATGAGTTTCGTGACTTCAGAACGTCTCTGTACTTCATCGACTCATCTTATAGTGGGTGACTTTAATTTGCACATAGACGTTGAAAATGATCCTTTAACTATGTATTTTACCAATCTTATAGAAAACGATAATTTTACTAAACATATTCTTTAACCTACACATTCCAGTGGTCACTGACTAGATCTTGTGTTATCCAGGTTAATAATACTTAACCTATATGATTCAGGAATTTCTAACATGTGAGCTTAATCTTGGAAAACATTCGACTAAGCTGACTAACATTACAGGCAGAAACTGAAGAAGTTTAATTCATTATCCTTTAAACAGGACCTTTTTGCATCAAACCTATATACGTTTTTATTGAATGATGCAGCACATGTAACACAACTTTGTAACAGTTTTAACTCTGTGTTATCATCTTTAATTAATAGTCATGCTCCAGATTTCACAAATAAAACTGTCCTTCCTGATCGTACATCAGCCCAGTGGTTTAACCAAGATAGCGTCACTGAAAAATGTATACGTCGGAAATTTAAGTGAAAATGGCATCATCTTTCACGTAGACCTTTCACGTAACACTGTTAAGAAAATGATTCATCGTAAAAAACAACAATATTATCAACAATTAGTTGAAGCAAACTAAAACTGTCCTGGGAAACTATGGTACAAAATGAACTCTCTGCTCTATCGAAACCCTACTAAGATTCTTCCACTCTCTGTATCTTCGGTCATTATTATTGTAAATAATGTTAGTGATTTTTTCATTAAATTGTTTTATGTGATTCGTGAAAATTTAAATCAATCATGTGTAATTTACGAAAACAAAATTCTACCTGACCATTTGTAGTTGTCAGATTTTACTGCGGTCTCTAATGAAAAAATCATAAAGAATATTGAGCGTGTGAATCAAAATCCGGTGCACTAGATCCTTGCTCTACATCGATCATCAAAGATATTCGAGATGTTTTCTCTCCTATCCTCTGCACTATTGCCAATGCTTCGCTGAGCCATGGAATTATTCCATCTCCTGAAAAACGTGCTATTATTACGCCTCTTCTGAAAAAGACTGACCTTGACTGTGATAAACTGAGCAATTATCGACCAGTAATCAAGTTTGACTTTTGTTTTCAAACTCATGGAGAGGCTCGTAGCTAAAAATATTAACAATTTCCTCACAAAAACCTTCTATCTCATTTTCAATCGGCGTATCGTGCTCAATATGACTGCTCTTACTTGATTCCACAACGATCTGGCCTCAACTCAAAATGATGATCTTGTCACATATGTTATATTTCTCGGTTTAAGTGCGGAATTCGATACTGTAGAGCACAGCATATTACTCCAACGTTTCAATGAGCGTTTTGGCTTTACTGGAGTCGTTTTAGATTGGTTTCACTGCTATCTCCGTGATCGAACACAGTGTGTAAAAGTTAATAACGTAGTTTCTGACTTTATTCAGCTCATGTGTGGCGTTCCACAAGAATCAGTGCTTGGTCCTCTTCTCTATTCGCTATATACCACCCCTTTCTCTGACATAATCTCCTACCATCATATAAAACATCAAATCTATGCCGATGATACTTCTATTTACTCATCTTATCGGACTAAAGAAACAACATAATCTTGCAGCTCTTGAAATTTGTCTAGAAAATCTTTTCGACTAGTTTAACACAAATCGATTAAAGCTAAATCCGGCAGATAAAACTGAAATTATCTTCAGTGGTACCCGAATTCGAATGGGCAGTATTCGACTTACTCAACTGAATATGTGGGGTAAATCTATAAATCCTTCATTTCATGTCAAAAGTCTCGGTGTCCTATTCGGTGGACAGCTTCGTATGTTAAGCCGTGTTCGTTCAATCTGCAGATCATCATTTATCTTTATTCGAAGCTTCAGTCGAACACGCCCATATTTTAACGAAAATACAGACAGTCTTCTTATTTCCGCTTTGTGTTTTTCTAAATTCGACTACTGCGACAGTGTTCTTAAATCATGCACAAAATCATTAATCCAAAGATTGCAACGTCTCCCAAAGTGCAGTCTAAATATCTCCATTGTACTAAAGGAACTTCACTGGTTGTCTACTGAAAATCGCATTAAGTATGAACATTTCTCTTGCATAAAGGCCTTTACGGTTCTGCTCCAGCATACCTCTCTGACTTAATCAAATGTCGGCATCTTAAGCTGTCTCTGCAAGACTTCACTCTCAAGGCGCTGTTGTGCTTCACCAACCAATATCAACAGTTTTTGATGCTCAGGGGGCTTTTTCCTTCACTTGGAATACACCTTCTGCAGCCTACAGAAAAGATGTTCATTTAAAAAAAAATAAACGGCTTCTAAAAACCGAACCTTTTCTCTATACTTTGAATGTACTCTCCTGTACAAATAGTATCTATAATTATATGTATTATTATTATTATAATGCATAAATCACTGCAGTGCAGTCATGTTGAGTGAATCACTGCAGTGCAGACATGTTGAGTGAATCACTGCAGTGCAGTCATGTTGAATGAATCACTGCAGTGCAGTCATGTTGAGTGAATCACTGCAGTGCAGACATGTTGAGTGAATCACTGCAGTGCAGTCATG
>JAUZND010001977.1:0-13138 GCA_034780555.1 Coelogynopora nodosa
CCCCTGCTAATCTGAAGTCACCGTTGACCATGAGTTGGTTCTTCCGCCAGCTTCGGAAACTAGTACTGCTGCTCCCCCAGTACTAGGTGGTTTAAAATCAGAGTTTTCCTTCTCCTAAAGGAAAGTAGGCCTATGTTAAATTTAAATATTGAATTTAATTACATAAAAGTAATAAAAACATATGAATTAATTAGATTTTACAACAAATCTAGACAACAAATCAATTTAATTGGCATATTTCAAAATTAATAATTGTCTTTTTATTGCGGAATTTATTATCGCAATAAAATCCACTATTCTCCAGATTCACAGATTCAAAATGTTATTCAAAATATATTTTATATTTAATTAATTACTGTAAATGTAACATACGTATTATATAGGATAGACTAAACCATAACCTAGGTAACCATAGTAACCATAGATTAAATAAAAATCATACTAGAAGAAGCAATACATATCTATATAAAAAATAGAGACAACTATAATTTTTTTGCACTACATTTTGTCCAATACACACATAAACATGAAGACTTCAACATCAAAATTTTAGCGTCAGGCAATTTAAATGGTAAATTTATTGAATCCAATTTACAATTAAAGAAAATCTGATAGATTTTGTGAAAGTTAGTACTGGTATTAAGCTAATAAGCTAATACCACTTCGTGCAATCCACCCAATGAACTTAATTGATGACGTTTTTCTAAATTTAACAAAAAAATTTAACAAATTGTTCACATATTTAAATAAAAATTAATTTATTAAATACATTGAATACTGAAAACTAAATTAGAAATAAACTTTTAGAAGAAAATACGTTAATCATCTGCAGGAGGGTAATTATGATTCCAAAAGTACCGACGGATAAGTATATAAATGTTATTCGGATACATTTCCAATCATAGGTTAGTTACAAAGGATACCTATATAAACATTAATTCATTACAGTATAGGCTATGTATTATACACTTCATATATTTCTAGCATGTCATTTTACTGTGTTTTATTTAAAAACTTAGTAATTATGACGCAATTATAACTTTTTAATACTTTATATAAAGAATGAAAGAGAAACATGGTAGAAGTTTAAGTATTCACACCAATTATAATTGAACTAGTGCGTTATTTAATCATTCTATTGTGTGATATGAGGTGATAGACAGTAGCCTACTCAGTTGTTTATAATCAGCCTATTAGAATTGTATCCATAATATTAAAACGCTTTTTAAAATTAAAAAGAAAATTAAAGAAAAATTAGTTATATTTATTTCCTAATGCGAAGTAATACGCATTTATAGCGCCATAATGAACACAATAACTTAAGGCCATAGCTGTATAATATTCACTATTATGTGTGATTGTTTACCTTGTACACATACTCACACATTCTTGTTATTACTAAAGATCCGTAATATGTAACATTATGGATAATGTAAGTATAAATTGGGGCTTTAATGATTTACTATATGAATTAAATAAGGTATAAGGAAATAGTTTTATACTACTTTTTGAAACCGACAAATTATTATTCATGAGTAATCAATTTGGAATTTAATTATTATGTTTTAAATAAGGCATATCAGCAATCATAAAAAACGTGTTATAAACTGTAAATTTATGTAAAATTAAGTTTTATCAGCCATCGAATGCTAGTAAAAACTTCGTATAAAAACCGCTGAAAAGCCATTCAAAAAACGGGGGAATAAAAAACGTTCTGGAAGACCTAAAAATGAACGGTTCATGAACCGGCATATGGTTTCACGGCTTCGAACACGTAAAATTACGTATTTTCATGTGCAGTGTAGTTATTAAAACTTGCAATTTCTGTTCAATTTACAAATACGGTGACTATACACATTGTTTCCCATACAAAATCTGAAAATTTCAGATAGATGACATAAAAATTGCATATTGATTCTAAACTTTTTGTAACTTTTTTTAAACATACCTTTCAAACCAAAATTCATTATTGTATATTGTAAATAAGTATCTACACTGATAAAATTAAATATATATTTTATATGAATAGCCAATATATATGAACCTGTTAAATCGATATCAATTAATCAAAAACAAAAAACGAAATTTATCCAGATGAGATCAAAATTACTTCAATTTTATTTCAACAATTCTTTTATAACCTCAGGACAGTAATGGCAAAGGACGGGGTGTTTTTGGAATCTTTCCAATTTAATGAGGAATCACAGAAAACCGAATCTTTAATGATTTATTAATTTTTACTTTGTTTACTTTGTTAGCTGTATTAATGGGAAATATTTGACAATTTCATTTCAACATAAATGCCGACATTTTCAGAAGAAATTATAATTTATCCAACAATAAATGCGTATAACGTGGTCTTGTAAATAACTACTTTAGCTATCTAAATTGTACAGTTTTACAGAATACCAACATATTATACTAAGTATTATTATTATAATAAACACTTTTAAATATAGGGTTAATTATTAACACAATTCAAATTATATAAATTTTAGCAAAACACACTGGAGAAGTGAGTAACCTAATACTAAATTCATAGTGAGATAAACATAAACTATTTGGACATATTAAACATGTTCTGTATCAATATGCAGTATCAATCTTCGAGGCTTTTACTTCTCTGATCACTTATACATCCCTATAATCTTTCTGTAAATAATTCTTTTGGTGTTTATTGACAACTTTTATGATATCATTAGTGATCTAAAATAGGCTATATATAAACAAATATTTTCACTTTATTTTCTCCCCTATCTATAATACATAAGTAAGACATCGTTCTTGTTAAATAAACAGCTAATCAAGAGTCTGACTGGAAAACAAATTATATTGAATTACAAAAATGGTAATCAATATAAAAATGAAACGGTAAAATTAAATAAAAAATGTAAAATATTTTGAAAAACTACAATTTTAATTAACTTCATATGCTTCCTATTACAGCATTAAATGAAGCATTAAAATGGGCTATGATACTTGGAAAATACAAATAGTGCAGTGAAGATCTAAACGACTTTATTTGATACAGGAATATAACCATGTATATGTACGTTACACACTGGCATGCCACTTCTAATTGGCTATATATATTTACATGAAAGGTGGCTCCATAGTTATAAACAAATTCATAATGAATCTTTAACATCTGTCACACTTAATTAATGTCAACAATGTCAAACCATAATGCAATGTAATGCAAGGTACCGTTCAAATGTTGCCTGCAGAAAGGACACAAACTAAGCGAGAGCTTTTTAACTCCATATCAAAATGCACAACTCAATATTAAGAAATAAAATAATCGATATGTACAGTTCAAATCAGAATCCAGCTGTGACTTATAATAAACATCAAATAATCGATATACAGTTCAAAACAGAATCCAGCTGTGACTTACAATAAAAATCAAATAATCGATTCCACATAAATTAATAAATATACAAATTCAATTCAGAAAAACGATGACAATCATAACTAAGTTTCTTATGGTTACAATAAAATTACAGTAAAAATATACTAAAACATGCTTTATCTTTATTGCATCTAATTAATAGACTAAATAGACAACTCACAAAGTGTTTAATAAGAAAAGAAATTATATATTTAGAATAACGGTGACAAACTACACTATAACAAAATTTTAGATCGCTCAATGTTGAAGGCACCTGAACTCTCAACTCCGGCTATAAACAGGCTTCAAAAAGTGCATGGTGAGGTTAAGGTTAAAATATTTAAAGATTCTTCGTATTAATGACAGCAGATACAAGAATGTTGTAAATGAGATCTAGGTACTATACGAATATCGATTCTGATAATAGCCTTATATCAAGAGCTGAAGTCTTTCACTTCATATACCAATATATATATATGTGTGTTTATGTTTATGTTATAGTACCATCAATATGTCTCTCAAATGAAAAATTATATAAAATATTTAAATAAATTAAAACGATGTACTTTTCATTTCCTAGTAATCATTTCAGCGATATGTTTTTAACCCCCATCCCGATGTTATAGAATTAATTTTAGATCGATAAAATATAAATATATAAAAATTAAACAATATTGAAATAAATTCCTGAATTAGACAAACTACATATATATACATACATACTTACAACAAAAAAATAATATAAAATATTAATATAACTATTGGTAGAATGAACTAATAACTATATAATATCAAAATAAAACATTTAAAACAAATTGAAAATAATTATATTTATTTGCAATCTCTGCAATCGTCCTACTACGCCAGGGCAAATTATCATATAGGCGAATACGCTGGGGCGACTGTCATTTAGTCACTTTACCGCAGCAGCGAATTGCGCAAGGGCTACGTTAAATTGTGAAAAATATAATAATTTGTTCGTTTATTCGTCATAAAAAACAGTCCATTACATGTTATACTTGTCTCTAACATTGTCAGGGAGAAATTCGCCATACGACTCTTTTGTTAGAAATAAAACCATTGTCCGCATACATGTTGAATTGAATGACAGATTATAACATTATTCCCTAACTCGACAGAATGTGATGAAATGGAAATTTTAAGTTAGTATCAAATCTTGTTTATTTATTTGATTTGACATTATTAATTACAACCGTCTTTTTACAATAGCAAAATTTAAAACAAAAAGATTACTTTAACCATTTTAAAGCAAATTTATATCCTGCATAAATTGTCGTTAAAGAAGAATCAAGTTGAGCCTTTCCTTTTGATGTGATTTTGTACAAAGAGAATAATAACGACTCTGCTTAATTACTTTAACTTTCTATAGTCAGCCAATTAAGGCAACAAAAATAGAATCCTAAATTAGGCCTAATCAACTATATATATATATATAAAAACAATTTTATTCATTATGAAAAGGATTGATCAATATAGAACGTATACAAAGGTGTACATATTTAATATAGTTATATAAAATGTTATATAAATAATTTTTAGAATAAAACTCTGTTATATAACTCTGTTATATAACTCTGTTAGAATAACTCTGTTATATTATAGCGCCCGATTGGAAAGGGTTAAAATTGTATCCCGAACAATTATTCACTATTCAAATAAGCGCCTACTTAAATATTTCAAATTCACAAATGATTATTAGACAACCAGTTTTATATTAAATATGTTTATCTTCTATGGAAACAATAATTTCACGAACGATAATAATAACAATACACATTTATTTACTTTATTTACCGAATTAATATAAAGACGATGAAGAACGCCAACATGTTAGTTCATTGAAATTATTCGTTAGTTACTACGTACGCCTTGAATGGAAATATTAATTTATTATTTCAGCAAATACACAATATTAAAGCGGAAATTAAGCTAGAAAAGTTTAACCATAAGACAATCATTTTCTTTAATCACAGGAGTTGATTAAGCGAAAACGTGATATTAATAAAGTAATACAAATCGTACTTTCATACTGCAATAACTTTAAAAATTAACATTTTAAATGTATAGTCTAGTTTAATATATCTTTCTTTATAAAATTAAGTTAATAATGTTCATATAAGGCCTAAAGAAATAATAAAAGAACGACAGTCTGAAGGCTCAGTCGATCGAATGGAAAAAGAAGAAAAAGTAGTCTGGAACGAAAGCTATTTTTTTCACTTCATAAATCGCGACAGCACAACAAGTAAAAATGCTTTTTTTTACTCATATCCGAAAACTTCAAACGACTTCTTCTGCTCCGTAAGTTTGGTACCTCATCGACATAACCACCGAACCAGAACCGAAAGTTATACAAAATATACATTTTAGGAATATGTCCGCACCAATGATTAGCATTACACCGGACCAGGAATTTTGGGAACACAACTCTTCGGTTTTAAGATAATGTTCTACCCAACAGCTATTGATCTATAACGGAAACCATACGTAAGATAAACGGGCAAAAACCGTTTTTTCCTCATCCCGTAAACAAATACTCTTATATTCTCAAATATCATTTGTCCATTAATTAATAAAATGATTGTCTCTGAACTTTCAGTTGTTAAAAAGTAAACGAGAAAATATAATTTTATCCAACTTCAAAAAGGACATTTATACGCAATGAAGAGTGTATATAGCGTATAAAGTGTAACTACGGACGTGAAGCTGAAAGTTACATGATGCTTGCATAATATGTTATAGTCCAAGTCATAAAAGAGTTTATACTATAAATATAGAGATTTTGCGGCGATCAATCCACTATTTTAATGCAATCGATTCTAACCGCAATCTATGTTGACCACAATCGATCAATAATTCGATTTATAATCGTTAACTAAATTATCAAAATTGAAGTAGTCAAATTAATTATTTTGATAAAAAGCCTACATCTGAAATAATATTCTAAAGGTTTTCTAAACGAAATGTGTACATTTTAATTACGCTTCAGTCTAATATGATCTAAAGTTAATCATTTTTTATTTGTAACCTTAAAGCTGTTTTATAATTTTGCCTGAATTCATAAAAATATTCGGTTGGAAAGTGAAAAATATAATTAACCAATTAAAGTTCAATATTTAATTAGAAGCACTTTTTCAACAGCATAAACCTATATATATTATAATGCATATAAATAGGTTAAAAACTTTTAAAATAAACTTATTGTATGTCAGCTGCAAACCACCAACTTTTAATTATATCTGTGATAGTTTGAGAATTTCGCTAACATTCAATTTTTAGATACATAAAAACATTGAACTCCATTTGATGGTAAAATATACATTGATGTGACCCTAATTGCAAACTTTAAATTGTGAAATATTACTCTACTGGTAACCAGTGACGTAACGGACTAATGACGTCACGGTAGAACTAATAAATCCATTTAAAAAAGGAAATTTAAGACATTACAGAAGCATTAGAACCCTGCCTAGAGACATAAAGTTTATTACTGTAATTACTGTAATTACAAAGTTTTACTAAAAATACAAACTATAACGTATTGATTAGCGTATATTTTCCGCCCAAACATGAGATAAAGAAAGTTAAAAGTTAGCTAGTGTCACATTTTCAGGTACAGCTACATATTTGAATGACATCAAGTAAATTTACTCGCTCGTTATAGGGAGACATTATTGTCAAAATAGACACCTGATATAGTTTAAGGCGGTATGTAGGGCATACATCAACGATACCTACGTACACCACATTTTTGTGTCGTAAGTTATTCAATATATTAACCTTTAAATATGTCAATTTACCCTGATAAAGAAATGTGGATGATACAGCTATCTGAAGACACTAAGCAATACATCGTGTGTCTCTCATATTGAATAAATACAGATTAAAATATGATGTTGAAGAAGCTTGATCACTCTCACTCTAAACTTGACCTACATTCCTAATTCCACAATGTGGTCATCGTGTAGAAGTGTGCCAACCTTAAACATGTTGGTGTGATGAATAAGATTTTACAATAGATTACTGTCGTGTAGTGTATATATGTAGTGTATTCAAAATGCAAGCAAACATCCTCACACTTATTATCTCAACTGTGCATTTAAATTGAAGTATGTATTTATTCACACCTATTATGGAGAATATGTTAGAAAACATTAAATCAACGTATGAAGATAAATTATAATTTAAATCGATCAAAAATAATAATCTTACACTATTGTATAATCACATAAATATACATACCATGATAAAACGTTATTAGGATTTGTATAAACATTAAACAATAAAGAAGCTATTAGGGAATACTATTATTGTAACCCTTGACTGGATTTCGGGTCTTTTAAGACACCAAGCCATTTTTAAATGCTTGCTAAAACCATACATTTAGTTAAAATCGTAAGATTTTCTATGAGAATAGTATAAATAAAATATAGCAAACATATAAATGCAACTGTTATATCAATTAGTACTGAGTAGACAAATGAAGTTAGTCGGTTTATGATGTTTAGGGTCTTTTAAGACCTCAGCACGGATGTCAGGTGCAGATGATTTCTGTGGCACAGCTTATGTTAGGAGATCCATAACTACGAGATCCATAACAGAACCAATAAATGGCAATGAAGGGGTGATATGCAGATAGCAATTTCAGCAGCATTGAAGATGCCCGTATTCGCTTCTCTGTCTTACATGCAAACATATTGCAGTGATAGAGAAGCTGGTGCAAGTTAGCAGCTGTATGCTTACTCATGGATGGTTTCTGGTGAATTTATTCGTAAAAACATTGAGTTAGCGTAGTATGTTTGAGAAAAAGTTCCTGACCAAATTTGAAATTCCCTGACTTTTCCCTGACCATTTACTGATTCCCTGACCGCAATGAACCCAGCGTGCGGTGAGGATATATCTAGGTAGTTGGTGCAGTCTGTTTTGTATATTGTCATTATTGTTGCTTTTATTTGAAGTTTACAAAAACAATAATTTGGGGTCTTTTAAGACTCCAAAAACCACAAACCGATATATATATTTTTAAGAGCTTTTATGTGTTAAATAAATAAAGTATTGTTTCCTGATAATATGTTTATTACCTAATTAACTAATTTAATACCTGATTAACTCATTGTTAATACACTTTCGATTTTATATATTTTCGAATAATATACTGAGAACCCTGAATACTGAAACAGACTTAAATGACAAAATTATAATTTTTCGGAAAAAATTATTCTGCTAAAAAGGCTAAATATCTCTTGATCACTTATAATATCCTTGCATACTTTACTCTAAATTGTTATTTAGCGTTTACTGAAAACTATTATTATGTTTTCCCTGCACTATATATATCATAATGGGGTAAAATAGATTTTTCAATTTTTATTCTTTCTTTAATAAATGCATCTTTAATGAACACACTCTTGACGCTACATGGAATGAATAGAGTCTACTCAGGAGTATGAATAGAGTGAACAAATGATAGATTTAGAATCACTCTGCGAAATTACAATATAATTTAGAATTATTGACAATATGGACAATATACTGTACACTATAAAGTACAACAGATCAATTCACATGATAGTGATGTACATGGTGCGGTGATACTTTTGGAACATGTTAGTCGATTATTGGTGCATATAGGGCACATTCAAGGGACTGCTTGACCACCTTTCAAGGCTACGGGACTATTAAGTAACAAATGCGTAACCACTACAAATAGTTAAGGAATTATGTATATATTTAATCGTTCATATACTCTATAGGCCCTATATAATGTTTATTATCCTCAAATTTAATACAAAAATACAAAATGTTTTAAAATAAATTTATTAATTCAAGTCAAACATTTTAATGCATAATTATAAATCACACATGAATTCTTATCTTCTATATTTCACATAAAAACTGGGCGGAGTAAGATTGGCTAGATTGGAAAGAAAGCTATAACTCCTGCCCGAAGAAGTTAGTCTCTCATGTTATCAAACCCCGTGTATGAATGATTGAGAGATTACGCATGCATACGCACAGAATGGAACACATGAGACTGCTAAACTGCTGCAACAGGCCGCTATCTCGGATATCTGTTGTGACAGAAAGTTTCGTGGAGAAGTGCACGCATAGTCATGCCCAGTAACCCCGACGTCGAATTACGCGAAAATGTTCCTGTTGTATATTGATTAATTAACTACTAATAACAACGTATATATATGTACCGACTTGTCATTATATAAACACATAATAAGTTGGAAAACATCACAACATTATCACAAATAGACCAGTATCGTATAATAAACTAAATGAAACAGCATAGTAGATAGAATTATTCCATCTATCATATTTGGAAGCAAGTATATATAGGAAGGATATTTGTATCAAAACCGTATTTAAATATAGCCCGCGTGTTTATCAAGGAAGAACAAAGTGCATTCTAAATGTCGACTTTGTATGGAAAGATGTAAGTTATAGGTATCAGATACGACGGAAGATCTAGTCCCTACAAAAATATCCATCAAGCTAGTATAATGGTGTTTTGATACGATAATGAATAAATAAGGTGCGTATACAAAAACACATCAGTAATTTATACGCTAATAATACCAGTTTCGACTAAAATAGTCATCTCATTTGCCTTACTTCATATTGTAAATAATGTACATATGATAAACTGTCTATATTCAAAACGTAAATTGTTTCCTAATGTAAGTATTTCCTCAAAGGATAAGACAGTTAGAAAGGGAAGTTGTAGGACACAGCCTATGTGAAATGCAACTCCTTTTTGTACGAGAAAACACTAAATATCGTTTCCTTTGAATTTATTTTTACATAATTGTGACGACAACACGCGGCAAAATGTTTAGAATCAAATTTTAATTTTAGATAATATTGTAATCATTGAGAATTATTAACACAAACAGCGTATTTGTACAAATGACTATTGATTTTTTTAAACTAATCCAAGAGGGTGTCCGATAATTTAAATAAAGATTAAAATGTGATTTACCAATAATATAGTAAATAATCGATATAATAGGTATGTCTATAAATATTGTATAATTATGTCAAGCATATTTAAAAACATCTGTCTACACGATCACAATTAATACGTTTATATTTTAGTAATTTGGTAATTTATTACTTTAGTCTGCCAGTGAACACATTAATTATTCACAATAAATACCTAAAAGTCACAATACAAATTCTACGCATCACACTTTAAAAACAATTGTTTCAATATTCCAACTGAAAAGGGTAATTGCTCTTGTCTTTATATTGAATATGTTGTTTATGCTGTTGATCACTACGTATAACAGTATGGCACAATATTTGACTTTTCCCGTCACACATCACTGATCATCGAAGTTAGTAGAATATTGCGGTTAAATTCTTCAGTTTTATGAGCTGATGATGTAAAGATAGTCGGTGAGGTTGCTATCTTGGCTATATTATAGATGTAGATGATGATTGATCCTGTGTGCGGCACCAAAATTAAATCAGATGTAACAATGTATGTTTGCATCAGCCTACATCGCATAAAATATTGGATTCCCTTTGTTTAGAGTACTTTCAATAGCCGACTATAGTTAATATGATAGATACTAGTATCGTAACGGATGAAAAAGAAACTCTACACTTACGTATCGCAATAAAATTATTTTACCGTAAAATGAATTATAATTAACTATTAAAAGGAACAATATATTGTAGTTAAAATTATAGTAATGGAGAATAAAAATGATTGACGATAGCTGAAAGGAATGTTGTTTGTGAAGTATAGATTACGGAATGAAGCTCAATATCATCGAAATATGGACGAAATGAAGATCAAAATCATCAAATCAGTTCCGACTAATAAAATGTATTATAATAAGTCTGTGTATGTGACCAATTTAGTAAAAATCTGGTATATTTAATCAATGAGAGGTCACAAACTTAGTACAACATTTTAGATCAATTACTTGATCAGAAATAGTATAGTAAATTTTGATACGATTATATCTGGTTAAGAATGAAATTAACCTTTTCCAGATTGTGTTGCTAATTGTGTTGAAATTCTACATTCTTACTAAACGAAACTTTAAATCAATTTATTGATTATATATTTTTTGGTTAATTATTTATTAAATTATATTAAAAAAGTTGTTTTACAATTACATGTATTTTGTCTGATATGAACAACCTGCAAATGAATTGACCTAAAATGATCATGACATAAGCTTCTATCTATTCATTTAGAAAGTATAATAAAAAAAATGTTGAATTAATTAATTACTTAAGTGTAAAAATTAATCTGTAGAATTTAATTTTTTAATAGAAATATATCTTAAGAAATATATCTTCAGAAAATATAACTCGCTGACAACTTCGAATATAACTCGCTGATATAACTTCGATTATTACCCGCTGATAACAGCACATATGTTGGATATAATTATCACACTGCAGAGAAATGTAAGCTATAATAATTATGAATAACTGTAAGTACAAGTTAAGAAAACCGGATACCAATTTCTATAATACACAGTGTGTCTTCTATATCGAAGTCCACATTCCATGACTGACAGACCACGTTGAATAAAATGACGGAGTTTTAATGAAAATATCGGGTTGGTACATGTTCCAAATGTAGCCAAAATATGTATTAATTAGACACCCACTGCAAAAACACCCACCTTCTGTAGATTGCAAATAATAGATATATAGTTCTTTACTCTGAATTTATTTGTTGAAACATGTCTTGTATGTTGCACAAAGTATCACGGCCAACTGGCCCAGTTCACTATATGCGTCATAAACCAGACAGCGATCTTTCGTTTTAGCCTCTGGGTTGGGAAATTTAAACATTTAGGAAGATTAAAAGCGAAGCATGGCGAGAGAATATTTTCCACGGAACGAACTATCTTTATATTTTCTAATGTTTTCGTTACGGGATAAAAATAAATTATTGCGCACACAAATACATGTATTGCTAAAGTACTTTATTATACTAATTGTTAATATAGTTAACTTAGATACGCAACAGTTTAAATTCTAGTTAAAATTCATCTCATGAGGTGGCTCTGAAAACTTAAATTTAAGTTTGAAAATTGAAGTTGCATTTCAAATGAAAAATCCCAATTGGATGTTTCCGAACTAGATGTAGTTGATAATGTTGTATTGACCAATTGACCGTTTGAGTGGACAACTTAAACATTTACACACTTAGCAATTATGTAAATAAGTGACCAGAAGATTAAAAAAAAACACCTTAAAACCAGTGCTCACTAAGCGCAGTTTACATTATTCAACTTGTTCAGCTACTCTGTGCAACGAGATACATAGTCTAATGCAAATAGGCTATAAATTGTGTAGAAAATAACAATGCAACGTCAAGAGGCGCTTGCAGGAAACTGAGATTAATGATATCAGATAGTTCAGGATATTTTAAATATGTCATTAAGCAATAAATAATCAAATTATTAAATATAATACGATCAATACTATATATATTCGCATTACTATAGTATATAATTTTTCGATAGTTTAATGATAGTATATTATTGTGTAATCAAATATAACCATAGAGTAAAAGTCAAATAATCGCTTAACCCTTCGTAGGTGGACATACTTTGTAGGGTTTGCTACGTTTAGGGAGGGGGGGTATTTTACCCTGGAAAACCAAACGTCCTATCATCCGATTAAGCTGAAATTTGGTATACAGATACCTCCTAAAGACTTGTCGAGCGATTTTTATTTTCAAAA
>JAUZND010001979.1:0-13137 GCA_034780555.1 Coelogynopora nodosa
AAGAAAACCGACAAAAAAGATACACAGAAGGCAAAGGAGAGGAATTAATAAAACTGGAAATAACAAGAGTACCACTTAAAATGTTAAACCTAAATATTTTTTTGTTAGTCTTTAATACACTGATGTGATATATACTTATTTAAAAAAAAATCAATTTATGAATATTTGCATATTTTCCAAATGTTTCAGAATAGTTTGACGAACATATTTGTTCTGAAACCAAAAGTTGCGCACCTAGGAAAAATTTGGTCATGATGTTATTGTCTTTGATATCTCAAGCAGCTTCTAAAATTTTAGATTTTGTAAAGGTTAGAGTTTTTAAAATATAAATAGGAATCCTCGCTCCAACTGACATGAAACAAAGCTGTCGATCAATTACAACTTCTGCTCCAGATTCTATAATAACCAATAGCCAATAACCAGATCAATAAATAATATTATAAATTAAAAAATTACTCTCTGTTTGGAAAGACCCTTTAAACAAATCCTCGGAAGATAATTAATTTCTGACTGACCAACAGTGAAGATCAAAAAACAACAATACTTATTCAATACCTATTCGGCGTCCATTTGTGCAAAGCGACTGCTGTGAAAATGGATATTAAGCCAATTAACATAGGAATGCCGGTTCTGGAACTCTCGAAGCTTATAATGAAAAAAAGCTCTTTGATAAGAAAGTCTCATGAGCTACTCATTAAATGAACGTTAGATATTCGAACTTTAAAAATTAAAGATACTCGCTGAGGTACCGACTCTTTTTATCTACGCGTAACCAATATCAATGTTGACCATGTATTATGTCCTGTTGGATGTTGACCAAGTATTATGTCCTGTTGGATGTTGCAAGACGATCTTTTTGGACTATTCAGTAATTAACGTAAAAGCAGAATGAGACCACATAATTATGTTCGTTATTTTTTGAGCGAAGCAAAAGCTGCCCTCGTTTTAGGGCGTCTCATTTTGCTCTTACGTCAATTTCTTTGATATATTTAAAATAGAAATTATTAAAAAGATACCAACAGACTAGATTTTTATATTTTTTTTTATAAAACTGAAACTATATTCGGAAAATTGAATATAATGAAAAATTAAAATTTTATAAAATTAAATCGTGGCGTGACGGTGAACAAGAGGAGTAGCTGCTTTTGTTGTTGTTTTTTTGTTGCTGAAGGATATTATTTAGATTTAGAAGTTAAAATAGACTCAAAGTGGTCAAGTTAAAATCTTAATCCTCCAAAAGGTGCGGGTTAATATCTTGGAATTCCGGAAAATGGAATAAAAGAATTTAGTAAACATTTAGATAAAGGAAAAAGAATATCAATAAAATTCAAACTTTACTTTTTATCAAATAACATAAAAATAGAAAAACCTAGAATGAGCTTATTCTATCTCATTCTATCTAGCTTATTCTGAGGAAAATCTAGAAATCATGCAAAAATAAAAACTTAAAATAAAATAGATAACATTTTAAATGCAATGACTAAAATGACTCTACCAGCCATTGAATTCAGAGAATATATAGAACAATCTCATGAAGAAATTCCACAAATTAAACATGTATTTGAAAATAAAATAGATGGAAGACTTTCACCTTCAATTAGACCAGGAATTAATTATTTTGGATTTTTAATTATTTGAAGAAAAACAGTTCCATTTACATATACGATAAATATGAAACTCCCCATATACATATATGATCTAAATAATAAAACAAATCAAATTAATTGATTTATTCTTATTGAATTATTATAATTGAATTATTATTATATTATTGAATTAATTAAAGTAGCAGATTTATCTTAGTTTGAAGATAATGAAGTAAAAGATTATTTAAAAAAAAATTTTTTAATGTTTATAAATCAAATCCACTAGAAAAGTTAAAACCTTAAAAAATAAACGTTATGAAATTTCTCCTGATATTCAAGAAATAGAAGCAGATGGTTTAGATGTGCCTATTATTATTTCACATAATAAAAATGAATTATTTGATAGATTAACATTTGTATTATTTGAGGATTTTATAATGAAATCAATGCAATTTAAAAAAAACTACTACAGAAAAAGTTATAAATATTAAACTATATAATTTGTTTAAGTAAAAAGAAAAACATAAATATAATTTTTTAAATTTTTAAATAATTTAAAAAAATTTTAATTTAAATTTAAATTAATTTTTTTTAAATTAAATTTAAACAGGAGAAAGTTTTCCAAAACATGTAAATTAATTAAGTTTTCAACATTACAAAGTACAGTAAAAGTAGGAAAATCAGAAATATTATAAATAAATATTGATGTTCCCATTCAACTAAATAAGAATATAGAAATTATAAGTTTAGATTAAAAGATGTTAATGTTTTTAATACAATAAATTATATAACTCCAGAAAATAATAAATTTAGATATTTAATAGAACTTTGAAAAAAAAACATAACTAATGGAAGTTATGATATAAAAGATTTCAATATTGTTATTGATTATGAAAATTTCAATTTACTCCTTATCCTCCAACTAATCGAGTTAAATTATCTTTTAAAAAATAAAATAGAAAAAGAAGATGTTAAAATAAAATAATAAATTTAAGTTATTTAGAATTTAAATCTAAAATTTATGCTGGAATGAATTTAGCAGAATATTGCAAATATAAATAATAAAATTATTTCCATAAATATTCAACGTAATATTATTGAAGTTGGATATTTAAATAAATATATACAAATAGAATGTATTGTATTCCTTGTTATTCAGTTCCTGTGGGACATAAAATTATTGAAAGAGAAACAAAACCGATTTATTTATCTTTAAATACAAATTAAATTAAAGATATTGAAATATCTATTATTTTTGATGAAAACGATAATCCTATTGATTTCGGGAATGATACCATAACAATTCAGCTTCATTTGAAACAAGTTTTAGTCTCCATAACATTACATCTTCAAAATTATATTATTTTTCATCAAACATTTTAAAATAAAATCATTTGAATTTTATCTGATTTACATGTATTATCACTTCCATTCAAATATGTTACATTTCTCCAATTATAACAAATTCATATTTCCATTTCATTTTTAAAATTAAATATAGATTGAGGTATACTATGATCTATTTCAAGATTTTCCAATATTACAAAGTCTAATTTATAAAACATTTAACCAAATATTTTTTTATATTCTAATTAACTCTTGAGTTAGACAATATTTTCTATTATTATTTTTTTTAAATAACGATATATGTTGCATGATAAATTTAGTGAAATCTATATTCTTCTTCTGACTGAATGTTATTTTTTATCCATATATATTGTGTTTCTCTCACCTTCTCCTTATAAGTTTCCACATATTTTTAAAATAAATTCTTAGGTTTTCTTTATATAATTCAGTATCTTGATATTGTTTTAATAAACCTTTTTTTCTTCTTTGAGTATTTTTTAAATGTTTAGCTAATTGTTTTGATCGACATTCGTTGCATATTGTTTAATATCTATTTCTGTCTTTCCTAAATTCTAAATCTTTAAATAATTGTTCAATTAAACATTTAGTACATATTTTACTCATTTTAAATAAAATAGTTTTAATGTACTGAAGGCAAAACCATGTCTTGAAATTTTTATCCTAAAGATTATTTTAATAAAAACATAATGGAACTCTTAATAAATAAAGATTTACAAGAATAACAGAAATCGGAAAATCTTCAGAAGATTTAGATATAAAAAAAGAGTTAATTTATCTAATCCTGTTTTTGAATTTGATGCCGTCAATAAAAGATGTTTAGATTTTAAACTACAATGTTTTAAAACATCAGAAAGATCGTGTCATATTTCGCGAAATCAAAAAAAACATTAAATTGAAGAATGGTCTTATTTAATAGCAAATCTTGCTTTAAATGGCAAAAATGGGAGTGTTGTAACGACACGACAAAAGTTTTTACAAATAAAATGAAAGAATTTAAATCAAATTATCAGTAATGATTAAAGTAGGGATCCACTTCAGATTATTGGATTTATAAAAAAGTTCACTTAATTTCCATAAGATATAATACTTATTCATTTTATTTTCTAAAAACATATAAATTTTCATTAAATTCGACAAATTTCTTATGGTTTGGGAAATAACTTTAGAACCCCCAATTAAGTTTTTAAAAGTTCACTTAATTTTTTTAAAAGAATTTATACTCATTTCTACCTATTTAAAAAAAATTAAATAAATTGGTCTGGGAAACATTTTTAAATCCCACCATTAATATATATAATAATTTTTTCTCATCTACTTTTATGAATAACAAAATTTAACTAATAAAATGGCTAGAACAAAACAAAATAAATGTCGCAATCGTAATTTATCTTTTAAACATAATCAAAGATATATAAAACATTTATCTTGAAATAAACATTAGAATAAAGTAACAGAATTTAGGTGTGATATCTTTTATAAACATTTATCTTGTAATAGTGCTTTACAATCATATTTAACATCTAAATCACGTTTAAAAAAGGAAGAAATGAAAAAGGGAAAAAATATATATTTTCTAAATTTGAATTAATTCGTAATAAAATTTAAAAAAAAAAAAAAAAAAAAATAACTCAATCTTCACTTGTCGATGATCATTCAATTTCAGTATTTAAAAAATATTTTATAAAGCATCAATATAATTTACCCGAAACATTTTAGTTTTATAAATATTGATTCATCTTATTTAAATATTATGAAATAATTGTTTTAAATAATACCCGCTTTTAAAGTGCATATTAAATCATCTGCTTAATATTTATTAAATGGAAAGAAAATAGATCAATAGTTTACTTCAAAAATTGGAACAGTAGTTCTAGACTCAAATATTGATGAAATATGTGAAAATATGTTAAATTAATTAACTGATAGAGCAGAAACTAATAATATTGAAGGATGTGGCGCTGTTTTTAAAAATTGTAAATATATTAAAATTAAAGTATTTAAATATAAAATTGCACTACATGGTTCATTTATTTAATTACCCTTTATATTAAATAAATTATTAAATATACAAAATAAATATGAAAAATGTTTTATAAGTGTGTATTGTATATAATATGTAGTGTATTGGTATTATAATTTCCAGCATGATGGAGTACCCTGCCATCGTGCTAAAACTGTGACCTCATGGCTTCAAATGAACCATATTCCAGTACTGTGTCCATGGCCGGGGAATTCACCGGACTTAAACCCGATTGAGAATTGTTGGCTCATTTTGAAACAGTTGGCTTGTCGAAATCCAAAATCCCTTGAGGATCTTCGCCAAATCTTTAAAGAGGTTTGGGTTACCAAGATAACTCAGTGACGTCCATGCCCAGGAGAATTTCGACTCTCAGTCAATAAAGGCAAACATTGTAAATACTGGCAATAAAATACTCTCTCTTGTTCTAAATGACGTAAGTTCGGTTTTCTGTAGGTATATGCAATGAGAAATAAACATTGTTTGTTCAATAAAAATCAAATTATAAATTTAAAATCATTATTAAATACAATAGGTCTACCGTCAATTCTGACGAGAACTGTATAACTCTTACATTTAATGTGTTATATTTGTGACGTTAATGTGCAATTTTATTACATAATATTTGTTTTATTTTCAACAAAGTATTTATTAATGCATTTAAAAAAAAATTATTTAAACCATAATGGAATATATTACAAATGCTCCTAAAGTCTTCCACGAATGTTCAGCAAATATTCCACAAATATTCCATACATGCTAACAAAGTCTTCCACAAATAAAGTCTATTTTTTACTAAGAAGGAGCATAACACTTGACATATATTGTTAAAATTGTATGCATGATATTCTCGTTAAGAATGAAAAATTGTAGCATTAACAAAAAGTCAAGTTATTGAAGAATTGTTTTGTTAAAGTCTCAACATGCCATAAACTATGAAATCTGACTACTTCAATAAAGGGGCATTTATATTCAATAAATGAGATTACTATATTAAGTTATGGGAACATGGAAATAAAACAAGCACTTATAAATGAAGTTCAGCAAAAACTTTGAATAAATGAGTATAATTCTCTCCTTTCTCTTATACATATTTTTATAGTTATTTATATTGTTATAGTGTGAGCCTGATCAATAGTCTATTACAGATAGCGCAAGCAATATATTCACAACATTTTGTTAATTGAACATTTAATAAACTACTGCTACGTAGATACATATTCTATTATGGTAAAGTAATATAAAGTTTTTAAAAAATGATTGCGCATAATCAAAATATAATGTAGGTACTGTAATCAGTAATTTGAACAGATTATAATACATTTATAGATTCAGAAGAAATGAACTCCTATAAAAAAGTAATATCAATTATGGAAAAACTGACTGAAGGATTCTAACACAGCTGTTCAGGTCAGGTCAGTCTACAGTTCTGTAACTCTGATTTCAACAGTATCGCTTTCTCCTCTGTCTCTTCTTCCAGGCTTTCGGATTACATTCGGATCGTTGTTCAAGTCAAACAATTTTAAGTGTTCCTAAAAAGCAAGAAAATGATTGCATTGTGTAATTGTAGCAAGCACTGAATAATGGGGATATAAAAGGTGCGTTCTCTTACATTATTAGAACGATTTCGTCGTAAGTGTATGTTGGTTAAGAACAATTAGCATCATTAAAAAAATAAGAAAATCTTACATTAAATAGACAAAATATTAATATTCGGTTTTAACATTTTTTTTGCTTTTTAATGATTTTCTGGATAGATAAAAACACGTATTTTAAATTAAATTTAATTTAAAATGTACTGAATAAAAAACTGATTAAATACTCAATTCATTAAAACGTATATACTGACAACATTGATAAAAAATATTGTAACAAATTTGGTGTAGTTTTGTAACACGATATTACAGTTTTATTGTGTAAATATATACGAAAATTAGAATAACTAATTGAGGATTAATCAATTGACTCGTCATATTGTGGGCTGTTATTTTTAATATCATTTTTTAAATATTTAAACCTGGTTCCATCGATGGAACAAGTCATAGTGTATTTACAATTGTACAATGACTGAATGTTAGGTATATTTGTTCAGCAAAATATACGTAATGTCACTAAATAAGAAAATGTAATGAAAATTCTGAAAACCTACTTTATAACAAAATATCATATTAGAATCCTACAGAAACACAACAAATATGTACAACGAACATCGGTTTTGATCGTGCAAAATAGTGAAGGGTTCCGATTTTGATATTATTGAATTTATTAAGAGTTAAGTATTCATATTATTTGTAATATAATATTGTAGTTTTGCATTAACAGCTGGGAAAGGATTGTACAATAACAGAATGCTTAATAGCGTACTTTTTGTACCATAAAATGTAAACGTGTTCCACAACTGAGTTTTATGGCTAATTGCTCTACGAAGACATTGCAACTATCAAATCAATAAATATAAGCAATTTTTGAGTTTTTTCATGTCATTATATTTAAAAAAACATAACTTTTTCAATTTCTTAAATATGTTAACATAGGTAATTACGAAACACCATCGAAACACCAGTATATATTCTACACTCAACATTAGCCAAAACATATACTGTTAGTATTGTATATACCATTATTATATATAATATACCATTAATGATTGCCGGAATATTTTAAGCCAATATGTAAAATGTCAAAAACATTTAAATATCACACAACAAAATCCAAAATGATTGACACTTGTAAGTCTTATAAGACTAGATAATATGTATACTACGTACAGTATAATTTACTTATAATGTAGCAATTATATTATGTAGTATGTAAGGACGCCTTCCGGCCCATCAATCTTCACCCCCTTTAACGACTATGATGCGGATGACGTTGTCCATATTCACTAAGCCCAATCGGCTTTTAGAGGTGAGGCAAGGTATATTAGGGTTGCCATTTGTGCAAGGTTCAGAGAGTGTTGTGTGTACAGAATGTTAAACTTCATCAACACGTTGCTGCTGTTGTACGCTCAGAGTCACCAATTAATAATAATGTTGCAGAAATATAGCAGTTCGTCTAATTTGAGCAAGCTTTCTATTGCTTATCCGGAACAGAAGTAATTGGGTTGAGGAGAGCGTTGCGTTGTTTGACCTACGCAATACCTGCTATCATTCAATTGCAAAGACGATAGGTCAGTGTTTTATCAATTTACCTCTTAAACTATAAGCAAAGAAAGCAGTGATGAATATAGAAGTTATTGCCAATTCCAATCACTGCTTTTATGTGCTAACATACCATGATCAGCTTTAAAAAATAAAGAAAAGCTTCGTCAAATGCTGAGTGGGTGAAAGGTATGTAGTTTGGCGATATATATATGACTGCGCGAGATATCCCAAAGTTCGAACGTCAATGTGTTGTGTGTCAAGACTTTTGGACTATTGCATTTGGAAATGTCCGTTATTCTGCAGATAAAAGAAAAGAGATGGCACTAGAAGCATATGGGGCGCAAAAGGCAACAAGGCAAATAATTTAGAGGTGACATATACTTGAAACATGAATTTTTGACGATCCACATCAAGTTCGCTATTTTAACGTCATTGAGTTAACATTTATTAGATCTCTATGCTTAAACAAGCCGATTTAGAGTTACATGTCACAAATGGATACCTCCCTATATAGCTATTTTAATTCAAAAAATCATTTTTTTACGATGACATGAGTCAGTTATAGTGATCAGAGTAGCTCAAAGCAGGCTCAAAAGTCGTGTCAGATGATCGGTTGCAAGACGTCGGCATAGTGTATATGCTGACTTAACTTCCATCGGATGTACACGCTGTTGCTGATGTATTTTAATTGTTTCGTAATATAAATATGTGCGAGTGTGGACCCTGCTTACCATTGTTCTGTATATAGTATGTCTTGGTACATGGTTCTTAAGTATCGTTAGATTCTAATCAGCCATTGGTTTACCTACTCTAAGTGGATTGCAAACCACCTCTTCGGAAATGCATTATCTCGAAAATGACCGCAACGTCATTTTTGGTAACTCACCGATGCTGAGATTGACGGACACCATATGACTAATTTCAAATATTGGGTTGACAAAGATCGTATTCTCTAGGTTGATCTCGACTACATGCCCGACCTGCAGGATCAACAACGTGACCTTCTCTTTGCTCGAGTGCACAATCAACGAGACACACATCTTCGACTTTATGCGGGATCAGTGGAAGCAACTTTGGGGCGGTAATGATAGGAAGGCTTATCGAGGGACGCAAAAGTAAGACTGTTATGCAAAATCACCGTGGTCTGATATTTAGCAAGGTAGCCTATATTGTGAAAAATGTGAAAATAGAAATATCCACTTATCCGTAGTAAATGTCGGTCTTTACAACTTTAAACAATTGAAAGCAAACTTGTGATTATAATATACTTCATGATCTCATATTATCAGATTATCGGGTGCTGTTTAAACATCTGAGAAACATGACGCACATTGGATTCCTAAGTCGTCAAATAAATAACACGTCTTTACAATAAGTCTTTAATAATTCCACACAACGGAGTCCTTAGCCCGTTTGTATCTCATTTTGTATTTCCGTAAAAACACACACCATAATATGTTATTTACACGTATGTCAACACATAAAGCACCATCATAACATCGTGCATGTATAGTCTTATAAACAAGTGAAAATAAATAGATAACAAGTTTTGGTATAAACAATGTAATGAATTGATAACATCATGTCAGAATAAAATGACGGGCTTCATTATAGTTAGAGGTACCTTTTCTCCTGTTTTTGATTATTATTTACTCATGGATGAATCATTTCTACATTTCAAATTGACAAAACACCACACCATTGGCTACACAATTACAATCGTAAGAAAATTATTTTAACAAAATTAATTATTTTCAAAATGGGAATATAACGGTTTCAACTACAATTTGATATTTAACAGCATTCTCAAAGTTTGAAGGAAAGTTATGTAAAGATTGCTGATTAAGATTGTATTCAGGTCACTGTTGTATATTGCTATCAAACGTTTGTGTGGTAAGTCCGTAAACATTCCTAAATCGCTCCATGATCAACTTTATAAATGTAAAATACACTTAGATGTATGGAACAAAGAACTCTTTAATTTCAATTGAAACTCATCGAAATGCTTTACAAAGAGGATGTTTCGTGGTTATTTTACTGCTCAGTGGTTATGTTGATCTTCCACGGAGACTAATATACTGGGACATGAATGAGGATGAATTTAATGAAGCAGTGTCATCACTTATTTTTTGATACCAGTTTGACTGCATAATGCAATGTTTTTATATTTCTTACAACATTAAACTGAATAAGGAAGACAATTTTTCTAAGGTTCGCCTTTCCTCGAGCATGGCAATGTGTAAACTAAACTTTTTACATTAGCAATGTATCAGTATTGACCAATCCATGGTCCCAAAATTTGGGAGACATTCTGCTAAGAAACAAATGAAGGGAAAGTCAACTAAAGTTGGTTAAAAAATCCGGATGTCTGCTACGCGTTTGGTGTATTGTATCCAAGTTGCGCCATATCATGGAAAAGGTACAACAGATAAGGCTACTTATAGAGGGTGGTTCAGTAATCAGACAGATAACTGTTTAACTACCTCAAGACCTACACTTTCACCTTATAATCTGGGATAATTTGTTTGCTAACTTGCCTATCCCTGACTACCTCTCTCCCAAGGGAATGGCAGTAACAGACACCCCCATAATGAACAGAGTTGCAGTTACTACCCTGAAGTCCGTAAAAGTGATGCAAAAAGGGCATTGTGGATCATCTAACTTCACTACTGACCAGGGCAACAATATCTCACCTGTGCGTTGAAGTGATAACAATGTTGTCATTGTGGCATCTGCTGCTTACACATATGCTGTTCAAACCTTGTGTAAAGAAAAAGCGAATCCCCTAAAGTCGATGGTGGAAAAATTGAAATACTGATGTCTCGCTCAGTTGATATACTGTACATAATATACAATTATGACGTGGGAGGAGTTGATAAATTCGACTAAAATGTAGTAGACAAAATGACATATATGCGCTTAAGGAAGTGTTGGTGGTCCATTTATTCTTCCGTATTCTAGATATTTGTGAGTTTACCAGTATTACTATAGGTTCAGAGAATCGTTTCTGTAGATATACGTATTGGTAATGAAATGTTGCATATAATAGTTCCTTTTACTTGCCTAGAAGTATACACTTGGTGTTCAGTGGTTAAAGTAATATGAATTGTAGAGATGGTCCCATTCACTGCTACCACCTTTTTAGATCATATAAACTAGTTTTGTTATATGTTTCAAATAAGTATTGATTATTTTGTTGTTTTAATACTAAACTATTATACTGGCATTTTTAAAATATTATAAAGTAGAATATGGGTTAAGTTCAATTACCTCTCAGTCAGAAAGGTTTCTTGTTGCTGCTATGGAATCTACTCTGGTGTCTGGAATAAATAACAATTGGAGTTTTGAATAAAAAATAAATAAAAAAGATTTTGATTACTGAAGAAGAATACTTATATGCTTGAACAATACAACAAAACCTCCACCACTACAATCTCACATTGGAACAGATCAACATTATTGTGTTAAGGCCTCACAGATACATTGGGGAAAATTAAACAAGAAACGAGCGATATAAACGATTTAAATATACAAAAGGAAAAACTTACTATAAAAATGATTATATAAGTCAGATTGCAATATGTCGATTCAGAGTGCATGTTAGCTTCTTACATGACTAACAAACAAAAATATGGAACTTTCTTTGACAAAATATTGGGAGATCATTGAAGACGGATATCTTATTTGTGATACAACTATGATTGATTTACTTCCTTATGTCACTAGTGATACACGAATTATAGTAAATGATCCTGTTGGACGTAGTGATGGCGTCGGAGACAATTTTTGAAAGTTATGCTTTCCATAGTCGAAGACAGTGCTGAGTACCTTTACAGTAACATAATTTGGATTCGGGCCCACAAAACTTCGACATTTTCCAGAAACAATCTATGAGTCAGACTATTTTTAAAAATTTTTAAGTATTATTAACTATTAAGCCTATAATCGGTATATAGTAAGGATACAAATATGACCTCACATTTAACAATGACATATAAATAATTATTAAAAGACAACACAATATTTGTTCTAGTTTTACTTAATTCCTGTGCAACTTTATTTACATAGACACACATACATGTATATGTTTGATATTTCCACACCTTGTGGACTACATCTAGTTATATGTAACAATTAAATCCATTCACAGATCAATCGGTTTAATTCTATAGAGTTATGGCTCCAATGTACAAACAATACAACATTTCGCAATTGCTTGGTCTGTTTTTGGGTTCGTGACGTCATGGTTTTGATTTTTGTATAGTTCTAAGCGAATCCATAGAGTTTTATTGTAGCTCCAGTATATAAACGATAAATCATTTGTATTATTGTGGTGGCGTTCATAATGCTATGTAGTTTCACTTATCTGTGATTAGAATTTGACTACTCTACTGTGATTTTTAGAATTTGAGGATTAAACTAGTGGTGTATCATTTACGACCTAAGCGATGCAATAATAAAATTGATCCTGCAGTAAATGTATGCATGGACGACGTTTGTATAATAAAGATTACATTGACGATTCATGTCACAATCTTCATCAACATTAATTTACTCGAAACCACCAATTTAAAAGGAGAATTACAGTGGCATAGCCAGGGGGGGGGTCCGGGGGGTCCGGACCCCCACCCTCATTTTCAGAATGCGCATTTTTCTGACAATCTGCGCTCTTTCAATGAAGTTAAACTAGGTAAAAATCAATCAAGATAACCATCCCAAACGACAGTACAAGCTTAATTCTGTGATTGAGGACAGTGGTATTGAAAAAGAGCGTGTTCACAAGTTGAAAAATGTGTGTCGTACAAGGTGGCTTCAGCGCCTTGATGCAATTTCAATTTTCATTGACATGTATATGTGTATTGTACTTTGCTTCGGTGAGATAGTTGACGAAAGAGGCATATTGTGGTCAGCTGAGTCGCTCATTGATGCCCAATCACTTCTGCTAGCAATTTCCCAAACGGAATTCATTGCAGCTTTAGTTGTGAGCAACTGCACTCTTTCATACCTGCATGGTATAACCATT
>JAUZND010001980.1:0-13137 GCA_034780555.1 Coelogynopora nodosa
GGGTAGGGGGGGGGGTCATGGTCTATTTTTAGCTATGACTCAATAATCTATTTATAAGTGTGGGCGAATCGACCCTTCCTATACTACTTGCATTCGGTAGAAATATATAATGTTAAAATATATAACATTCTTTTTGTAGCCTCTGTTTCACCATATCGAATCATAACGCAGAAAGTTCACTGTTACATGTCAATATATATATATATATATATATATATGTTTACGTACATATCATGTAAAACATGTATCGATGCAACCTCGATGTTTACTTATATTGTAATATTAAGTTAATTTAGTCAGATTTTGAATAGACCGAAAGTAAAAAAACAAAAAATATTATTTAATAAATGTAATTTAATACTTACTCAGATTCAATATAGCAAAAGACAAAACGGATGTGTGGAGTAACATGTTTGACAACATTTTATAAAAAAGCTATTTTAAATATAAAATCAATCGTGTAAATCTGAAAAGAATACAAATACATAAAGTATTTAAAAATCCTAAAGTACATTTTAATTATACATTATTTTTGTGCAAATTCGTTCGTTATTGAAATTCTAATAAATTTTAAAAGTTAAATTTGATAATACCATTTTTTTAAAATTCGATGCTTTGAGTTAAAAATAACTATACACCGTTTTTGTATTCATTATGAAAAAAATCATCTAATGCATGTATCAAATTTTTATAAAATAAATATAGGCACTATTTGAATTAAATAAATGAAAGGTAATAATATGCACAACAAAAATGTAAATAAGACTAAAGTTATGGGTCTGATATTAAGTCTGAGTATGATATAAGTCTAATGTTAACCTGATCGAGTCTGATTGTCTGATATTAATGAAAAATGTATGCTGATATATAGTTGAATAATATACACTTTCTGCATACAATTTTTAAATTCTGACAGTTATACTTCGTTTTATAAGAAATATTTATGTAAAACAGGTTATCTAACTTGTAACTTTTATAAAGGATTGATTACGTAAGTATAAAGTTTGCTGAATACTTAAATATATATATATATATTGCATGCGCAATTGTAAGAGTAGTTAAAATAATATTCAATTGATGTACATAATATGTAAAAACATTTTATCTAAAGTAAAAATTTAAAAATAACTCACTAGTATATTTAACAGTTATTATTTATCAAACTGTCCAAAATATTGTAATAAAAATTTTAATATTATTGTACACTAATCAATATTTTTTCTCGTTGAAGCTCAATATTCATGAATATAAATATTGATTTTAAAATTATTTGTTAAACTCAATTGATTATATTGATCCCTCAGCTTCGCTTCGGGAAACAATAAAATCAATTTCGTTGTCAAAATATTCATGAATACCTCATAGCTATCATATAAGAGTATATTTAATTATTCAACAGTTAATTTGAATTCTTCAATCAACAATCTTTAATGTAATACATTAAAATAAGATATTGTACGATACATTTATTATTAATTGGACTACGAATTATTATCAATCGATTCTTAACAGTAATAAGCAACGAATAAATGTCAAATGAATTGCAAACTTTAAGTGAAAATGAAATGTACAATTGTTGAAAATATTTTCACGCAATATAACTTGACGTTTGTGATGCTTCTCGATGTCAACATTGTTTTGTACCGTCTTCTGTTGATAGCGTCTGCTCTTTACACTCATAAGACATGCTTTGTAGGGTGGTGCAGCTTCATTCACAGGTTTCTTTAGTAACTGTGAAGGAGAAATTGATGTTGATGTGGAATTTGATGATTCATTCGGAGCGATAGATGGTTCAGGATCCGGTGGATTTAGGACAGAACTTACCATGATGTGCTGGTTTTTGTGTGGCCTATTGTATGCTTGCAAAGCTTGTGCAGACCAATGTCCAGTTCTTTGCTTTATCAGTGCTTCTGGGAAACCATGATTAAATAGATTTGTAGCTGTTTTTGCCTTTCCACAATGATCAGAATATTTCCCTTTTAGGTCAGATTTTGCTCAAATTCTTGTCATTATTTTCCCAATCGTGTAAATAAACACCATTTTGCTGTTTGGAAAATCGGATTAAATTCATCTTGGTATCAATTGATTAACGGTAAAAAAGGACCTCACATCCAACGTGGCCAAAACACTCCGCACATACTGTATGTAAGTCGACAATTCGTCTTTCTTCGTTAGTCTCATAATGCTATATGTTTTTCGGCTCCTCAACTTTTTGACATGTCCCGTCGCTGAAATAATTTTTAGCTGTCCCTTCGAAAAATTGGATAAATTTGTCTTTTCCTTCGTTGCTAATTGTAAATTGACTTAAATCCAAATTTCGGTGAGCTCATCTCTACTATAGTTTGCAATTATAGTTGTAGTACATTCTGTACAACAAAGCGTCTGCAGAGTCATTTCCGAAGACCCGTTCACTCCCTATTATTGTGTTCTCGTCCTCTTCGGAAACGGAAGATGCTTTTTTCTGGTGGATTCCAACGGCAATGCAACGATTTGCTAAATCTTTGCACTTAGCATTTACTGTGTTTCTAAAGTATAGAAATCGGCAGTCCTTTTTATCAAAAACGTTTTTATCATTAATCTCATTTAATCTCAGATGTCTTAAAAACCAGATAAAATTAGATGGAGCGTCTTTCCAGGATTTTCGTCAACAAATCTGGCCAACCAAGATGAAGATGATAGGGCTTCAGCACTCACTGGGATCAGATCGGGGATTGGCTCACCTTACATTATTGATCTAGCTGCCTATAGACGCCTTTCTTTCGAATAATCCAAGAGCGCACTTGGTAACTTTCTCTGTATTTTTATTTCGGGTGTTTATTTCATCGTGGGAAACTGTAGCAATATCTGTGTTGAAACTGACAGCTTCACTATTTGGAACAATGTCAATGTCAATGTCAATGTCGGTAATCGATTCTTCCAGTCTGTTATCTGACAAAATCATCTCATCAAAGTTATGACATTTGTATTCATTGCATTGCTAGACAGCCGTTTATTATAGAAGTAAAAAATAAAACACGTCAATATTATAAAATATATGAATTCAAATTGACTGTTGAATAAATATAATAAATATATTCAAAGAATTACATTATCAGAAAATAATTGTACGTATCTGCGAGTGTTTGAAATAGTCAATGAGGCGAAGCCGAATTCGCCTTCGGTTCATGAGACATTATTTCAAATTTCGTTATATTTAATATAGAATACACGGTGAAAATTCATATAAGAGTGTATAACACAAATAAAATATAATTTCAGAACAATGAATTTATTTAGTTAAAATTCAAATTCAATTGAAAATCAATTTCCGTATAGCCTATAGCATAAAAGGTTTATCAGTTTAAAGCATAAAATTCTTTATTTGAGGTTTATAATTTCCACAAAAATCAATAATGTTCACAATAAAAAATAAATAATGATTGTTCATTAACACATTTAAAAGACAGACATAAACAGTTAAAAATAATACCAAAACACATCATCAGAAGTTGATAGGCAAAATCCATTGTGTAATTTAAGGTTTGCCAAGTCAAACACGTGTTTTAATTATTAATAACAACACTAAAACCCAAATGAAAGTATAGAAATTCAGCGTGCTATTTTGGCGATTGAGCCTGGAAATATTTTTATTGTCGTGAAACACTATTTTTGCCGTCCCATACAACGCTTGTGCTATATAGGGATACATATATCGTTTGTTCACTTGTAAGAACGAACTATTTTGTTCTTATTTATTTCAGTTCTTTGCATTATTAATTGCTCGTTTACTCCATTCTCAAAAAGACGGGTTGTGCATGTCGCCCTTAACCCTTCGCACGTGGACATTCTTTTTAGGGTTTGCTACGTGGAGTGGAGGGGTATTTCTTCCCCCCCCTGGAAAACCAAACTTCCTATCATCCGATTAAGCTGAAATTTGGTATATATAGATCAAACCGCTTAAAGACTTGTCAAGCGATTTTAATTTTCCAAAAATTAATCGATTGCTATAATTTTAATGAACTGATTACGTCATAAACTCCAGTTAAGAAAACTATAGGAAAATCATAGAGTAAAGATACTATGTATAAATATAAAGATATATATATCTAGGTATCCCTACTCTATGAGGAAAATAACCACATATGCTATATATTCATCAAAAAAATGCTGTAACTTTTGTTCAATGCAACCAATTGACTGGATTCGTTTTGCATCTGATTCCAGATCACAAGATCTATATTTTATATTAAAAATATTAATATAATTATATTACTTATAAAAATAAGCTACAAGTAGTATAAATGTTATTTGAGTAATTTTTTAAATTGCTGGTTATTTTAATAAATGATTTTATTATTCAAGTTAAGTGTAAATTATAATTGTAATATCATTTAATGATGATCTTATTTTTTTTATTGATGTTGCAGCAAGTTTCCGCTCCAAATATCTTCGGCAAGTATGAAAACCCAGGGGTTAAAAAATGAATCAATAATAACACCATTTTTTCTGGCATGTAAAAATATTCTAAATTATATTTTTCATATAGATAAAAGTATTGTAGCCACTGAGTAAAAAAATCAGGGTCCTAGATTTTATAGTTCAATAAAAAACTTAATTTCTTTGAAAACAAAAAAAGGCATACCCCCCTCCCCCTCCACGTACGAAGGGTTAAACTTTGGGTTGTCTTGTAGCCCTAATAGCTCTTATAACCACAATTGTCGCACATTGTTTTTGCCACTTTTGCCAACGTGTTATGTCTAACTGGTGTTTTGCACGCCAATCACATTATTGTCAGCATTTCGTAAATTTTCTTTCGTAGGTAAAACAAAGTTACTATCATCACCATTTTTAATCTTCCTCTGTTTGTGCCATTTTTCATACAGATATGTTGACCAATTATTTCGCGCCTTTGTGTCAGAAGGTGCTGATTTCACTGGATTTTCATTTCACATGCTATCTGCAATAGGAGGAATAAATTGCTTTGATACAGAAACCCAAATTATCATTTGAAACTGTTGATTCAGAATCAAATAGTTAAAGATGATGGCATGAACTGGTGGTCTCATTTCCCCGGAATTCGTACTTTAATGTTGGTTGATACCATTGATTGATGCCTGTCTCACAGCCCTCAAGCAAAGTAAAAACAATACTCACAACGTGGAACTCTTCGTAGATGACCAGAGTAGTTATATATCCATCCCTTCTTCCATCCAAAATTCGGCACAATCATGCAATCACACATCATTATTACCTAAACGAGTTTGTACCAAAAGTCATACCTGTTACGCTAGCGTCAAATCATTGGCAATTTATAAAGTGTTCCGTATAGTCCAGAAATTGATACTAAGCACATTAATTTGAAAAAAGTCAGGTCTATGAAAATAATCGTCGCTAAAATACAATGCGAATTAATGCATGTTTAATAAGAATAGAGGTGAAGAAGTTCCTGAGATTTGCACTGATATATTGTACTCGCGGATCCACTAGCGATTGCTATTTTAGGTGGAACACAGGTAATCAACAGGTTGGTCATGCAATATTATTTAATTTTGGTTTCGTTATAAATTCGTTAGGCCTATACAGCAGATATAGCTATTTTTTATGCATTCCATTTTACATATATTTGTTAAGACCATTTTAAAATCTATTTTTGCATCTTGAGTTCGATATATTAAACTATGAATGTTTCCAAATAATTATAGACTATTTGTGTATTTCTTATTAATATATTAGCAAGGATCATCCACTGAGGGGTATTGGAGATCGCGTTGCGCAACGCTGAGGGGTGATGGGGTGTTTGATTTTGCGCTACACTGCATTATCACGGGGTTTCAGGAGTGTTTAAGATGATCACAAATAGCATTATACATACCTACATATAGGCTACTTAAACAGTTCCTAAGAAATTAGGAAAATGTACTTGTTATTTTAAGCTGTAGAAATGAACGTATTATATTTTCTCAGGGGTACGCGGCTAGCGTAGTCTTTAAGTGTCGTTGAATTCCAAAAATGTTTATCTTTTCATATCTAGAATGTATTTAAAAAAACTCAGTTTATTCATTAGTGATGTACACTTAATAAAATAATGGTATATTTTACACTAAATATATTTATTCCATAGTATATTTAATACTTATATATGCTTATCGAAATAATTATATGGCACAAGTACTGTTAAAATCTTATTATAAGCTGCATATTTAAAATTTAGAAATGTTTAACTAAATGTAAAACATGTTATGACTCTAAGTATATATACTTACATGCTTTAACACATTTTCCATCTGTTTTTCATTTATAATATAATTAGGTTACCTATACTTTTTTTTAAATCAGCAAAACGGAAAAAGGGTTGCAACACCCTTAAACCCACCCCGTGGATACGTCAATGCAAATATATATAAACCTATCATTTAATTGTTTCATTAATATATTTGAATATTTATATTATTGAATTCTATGGTTTTATTTAATAAAAAAGTATTTCATTTAGTTTCGCTATCCGGAGGCGGTAAAATTAACAAATTAGTTTGATCAGCTGTTCTGCACATTAAACGTACATTTGATTTATCTCTTTAGTTCATCATACGTATCGTACGACAATTATGGTAATTGTTTAATTTTTGAAATTATTATATTATACAGCCTCATCTGCGACGTTTATAGAAAGAAGTTAAATAATTGTCAATCAACAATGTCTGTCAGTATTTATATCTTTTATAATAGCAAGAAAATTAATGGCATAATATTAACAAAAATAATATATATATATTTAAAAAATTGTTATCTGTGTTAATTTGTTTTACAAATTTTATTATTTATATATTTAAATAATAGTGAAAAGTCTAATTATTATTTATTATTATTAACATTAGTTAAACAATAAATATATAACAGCCAAGGCAATTAAGAATTATAATCAGTGGTCAAGTTGATACACCAGAGCAAACAGGATCCTGACTGCTTGATGAATAGCTGATATTGATAAACAAAAATTAAAGTTAATACAATAAACTTTGTTATGTAATATAATTTAAAATGAAAGCAATGTTAACAAAGACATCATTTTTGCAACATCTAGCTGCAGGTCTATAAAAAATAATAACTATTAGTACAATAGGGAATTTGGAGAGGTCTTTAGACAATTGTGTCATAATAAACAATAATGGTATTTTTAAAGTGTACAAAAGGTACAAAAGGTACAAAAACTGTAAAAAGTCTTTAACAAATTGTGTCATAAAATAAATCCTCTTCTTATAATTAAAGCTCATCTAAGCAGCTCAGTTATTATTCACCTTTATATTATCTAATCTGCAAAATTCTTTAACATCTCTGTAATCTGATATATATATATTGACATACTCGTCATAAGCATCCATTAAACTGAAGGAAATATTGTAAATATTTATACTTAATATACATATTATTTAATAATAACCTTATAATCATCACTATATTAGAAGCTATATTACTTTATTAAATTTTAATTATATATATTTCAACTATCAATCTCTGCTTTTATTAAAAAATTATGAACATATCTTTTAATCTCAAATCAAGTTTCTAAGGTGGCCGAAAGGGTTAAATTGAGATAAGTTTTAAAATTAAGTGTTTTGTACATGTACACTCAGTCGGTAAATATCTTACAAGATATATATGTCCTTCTCAGTCGGTAAATATGTACATATGGTCAACATATATATATATGTTCAACATGTACATATCGTCAACATGTACATATGGTCAACATGTACATATGGTCACCATGTACATACAGTCAACATGTACATATTGTCAAATTGTACATTTGGTCTACATGTGATCTGGTGCCAGTTGGTCCACATGTGATCTGGTGCCAGTTGGTCTACATGTGATCTGGTGCCAGTTGGTCCACATGTGATCTGGTGCCAGTTGGTCCACATGCGATCTGGTGCCAGTTGGTCCACATGTGATCTGGTGCCAGCTGGTCCACATGTGATCTGGTCCCTTCTTGACCCTAGGCCGGTTTTTATAGAGTTTAACTTATTTTTTCTTGACTTTCCATTAAAAGGTAATGAGTTTTTTAAATAAAATTATTTTATTCAGTAAAAATAACAATTCCACAATGTTCTTACTATAGGTAACCCATGTAATATAATCAATTACAACTGTAGTCATTAAACAAATTTATGTTCAGTACTATAAAAAATGTAGTATTGCAGATGTATGTTAAAATATGCAAATATCCACATGCATTATAGAGAAGAATTAACCATGAAATGTAAACAAATTAATTACAATACATACTTTGAATTTCTGCACTACTGCCTTCTGCAAGCCTTCTACACTAACATGAATATGCTTTAGCTTAAAAATAAAAATGAAAGTCTTACAGAGGAATTTAAAACAACATTTTTTAGTCAATGTATTGACTATGTTAAAAATAAATTAATAAAATTTTAATAATTATAAAAGCAGTATAATGTTATAAAAACTTTATTAATGTTCCACACTATCACCATATACAAAATGATATTAGATTGCAGGAAGTACCCAACACTTAAGATGAACTTAAGCCATTATTCTCACATTTAAAGGTGAACCGCAGAAAGTGTTAATTTATTGCAGTAAAACGAGTAAAAATTCAGGTTTAGTGTGTTCTGAAAATAAATTACCTAACACGGATGAAAAGGTATTTTCAATATTAAAAACATGGTTTTGCTAATAAAAGTTCCATTTTAGAACTAAATTTAATAAGATAAATAGAATATTGAACAAGCATGTAAACTATATTTACAAATAGGAAAAGTTTTTGATTTAAAGATTTTGAAATATACGAGTGATAATCAGAATAAAGTTTGGCTATAAGGTGATATTTTTATTATTTACTAAACGAAATTTACATAATATTCATGTTTTTAAATGTTTAAATAAAGTGTGGTTTTCTTTTTTCACAAATAGTCACTGAATAAATTGGTTTCAGGTATACAATCATGGGCAGTGTCTAATGACTTTAAAGCCATTTGCTCATGTTCTGCTCAATTCAGAATCAGGAAAAAGATGTGACCACTGCTTTAAAAGGTAATAATATATATTGCCGGATAAAATGAATTGTCCCAAAAGTAGGTTTAATAAATAATAATATAAAAACAATGTTGGTTTTGTTGGTTAAAATATTAATTGATAATATTGTATTTGTAATAGATATAATAATGTGTCCAAAAACATAATGTTTTTCCTATATTTTAAAAAAAAATTTAAAAAAATAGTAATTTCTTTGTGACATCTTTTCTTTTGTTTGTACTTTGATTGGAAATATTAAATATGTGCTTTATTGATTCCATTAACACATTTATGACGTAATACCTGTTAATTCTTATATGAATGGTCATACTTAAAAATATGTCTTATTTATATACAAACATGGAATAGTTGGAAGATTTTAAAGTCCAATTTATTCCAAAAATCACTTTTTACCAAAGATGAATTAAAAAAATTTCAGAATAATAAAAAAAAAATTTATTATTATTTATTATTACATATATTTTTTTAAATTTAGAAAATACGTATATGTATTTTAATTTATTAGAGTAGGCTACTTTTAGTCGATTCTAAAAGAGTTGTCAACATTTCTCGTTACCGATGAATATTGAAAATGATCGGCCTTCTTTTTAAACTCCCCTTTCATTCTACTAGTTATAGTTATAGTTTTTGGTATAATTATGCGCTTGAGTAATAGGTCTACACGGAGGGGGTTAGCGTTTATATGTTAAAACTATAGTTGATGTTGCGTCAGCAATTTGAACTGGGCTTTATTTTTAAATGGAGCTCTTATATATGTATTTATTTATATTCAAAATGTTGTATTTACGAGGTGGGCCTTCAGATAACTAGATACGAAACATGCAGAAATTGTCTATGGGACAGTTACAATAATGTGTGCCGATTGAGCTAGAGAGAGAGAGAGAGAGGGAGAGATGGAGAGATGCATCAATATACCGATAAGTTGTTGGGCGATGTTGTATATAGGTAGGCCCTAAGCTAAGTTAGTGATAAAGTAAGTTACACTCGAGATAGGCACCGCACCGTGCTATAGTTGGGCAGTGCAGCAAAGGGGAAATCAATGCCAGTTTTGGTAGGCGGCGGTGTGTGTTTATCTTCTGTGCTGCTTCCCTACACCGGCAGACTAGTTCGTAGTTCAATTAGTATATTATATACCGCGTTGTTTCAAGTATACACATGTGCACATGGGGTAGTGATCTAGCTCGGTCTAGCTGTCTGACTGTATTTTCACTACATCTCTCATAGATGGAGGACGGAATCACCAATTCACTGTCCACTTCCATCCAATACAGCCGGTTGTCTATTTCGATAAAAGGATGTGCACGCGCTATAGAACGAGCGATAACATATTTAAATATTTTTACAGTAAAAAAATTATGATTAAAAAAACGTTCGCTAAGGTTAATAGAATTTTATTTATTTATAGATAAATATTATTCTTTGTCAAATATTTACGTTATAATATATGTAAGTGATACAAAGTAATTCGTTAGTTTTGCCATATGTAATGGAATGTTATAAAATCACTGCAAACCTATAATCAATTAGCTACTTATGTAATACTTAAAATGATATAATACCGGACTGGATCAGAATAGAATAATTTATTAGTTTTACATTGCTTCTAAATATGTCATTTGTTCGATAATCTGTCCATATTTCACGGCAAAGATGTGATAACTCAAATGCATTGGATACATGGAGAAAATAACTTGGAAAACAGTTTTTAATCTATATATTTGATCACTATAGTTATCGTACTGGTCATTAGTAAACGCCAAACACATTATTTAGCAGAAAGTATGCAATGTTTCAAATAATCGAGGACTGTTTAAGCCTAAAAGCTGAACCTCTTTTTGAAATAACAAAATTAATAAATGTATAAAAAACTATGTTCATCTCATTTTAAGTGAGTAATGACGTCTCGTATCAATTATTTAAGTGTAATCTACGAAAATTGGTGTAGTTTAAAGTAATTAAACATTTGAGATCGACGGACATTTAGAGTGTAAATGATAAGTCACCAGTGGAACAATTGATTTCCCCCGTTTGTGTTTAGTAGTAGGAGAGGTGCGTTTCGGAAGCTTCCCCACGCAGCTCGCCAATTTTTTTTAATTTCGTGCAAGAAAGAAGAATGAGCTCCAGAACGCTTTGCAGCGTCTTTTATATCACTATCAACATCCAATTAGAAGCAAGATGTGAAATACTCAACATTGATTGGTTAATTGCATTTAGTAAACCCGATAATCACTGATTTTTACCGTAATGAATTCCTACATCGTTTGGGGAACCCCAAATTCGGAATTCCCGCCCCCGATTTAGTGGAAAACGACCTTGACCTTGTTAAAATCGGCCTTATAGGAACACGATTTATAAAAAATGCTCGAAAATTCTAATAATGCGCGAAATTAAAAATGTTTGGCGCGAAATTGAAAAACTTTGTGGGCGGGCGGGAAATGTGCTCCTGAAACGCGATGCACCTCTCCTACTACTGTGCTTTGAAATTTTAAATGCGTATTCATTGTAGAACATTCTAAATATGAACACTTTCTGAAGTCTATATAATATTTTCTCTATGTTGGAAGCTCTATTTTCTCCGTAAAAAGATACAGTAACTACAGAATATATGACCACATTATCATAGAAACACTGAATTATAGCTCAATCAATGACATTCCACTGATCATATTCCACTGGTGCCAAATTGGTGTTGTTTGGGGGGGGGGTATGCCAAATTGACCCATTTATGTTTTATCTAGAAGCACCAATTGAGGTGCTGTTTATGGGTGCTATACATTTTTATAAAAACATAATCGAGATGATCTATAACAAACTCGGAACGGGTTAAATGCTTTTTTAAACATTTAAAAAAATTGAATAAATAAATAAGCATTTTCAGTTTTAGACTGAAATTTAAATGGTAACATTACATTTTTGCGTATTTTCTGCTAAATACTTATTTCGTTTGCTTATCTATTATGATTTGATTTTGAACTAAACGTAGTTTTAAATCAGCTTTTTTTCTCTTTTTTTGTCACCAATTAATGGTTTAAAACTAGCACATCTTTGTTGCTAAATAAACAACTAACAAAACATTTGATGAAAAAAACTAAATATATACCTTTAGAAAGTACTCTCTCGTACACCAGATTGATGCCGATTTATATACAAACGGTAGCTATCAATATTTGGTCCCTTGTACGTAGATGTCCGGATCTTCATCGCTGCACGAAATGTAAGGGTGTTTGGTACTGCAATCGTAACTGCCAACGCACTGCCTGGTCATTGCACAAACTCGAATGTCATTGCCTCTCTAAAGGGATCACTGACGCTTCTGAGAACCTTCGATTATTTATCAAATTGATCCATCTAACGACACAAGTTAGTTTCACGGATTGCCTCTTACAGTATGAATAATCGATTTAAATGTCTGTGTATTATATAGTCTATTATCGATTTAAATGTCCGTGTGTTATATATTATCGATTTCAATTTGCGTGTATTGTGTATCCGTTTAATAAACACGTACATTATAAGAGAATCTATGAATTTTAGAGTGTTATGTTTTTAAATCCCGTAAGCCGAAGGCTTGAAAGATTTAAATGGAAATAATTCATGTCACATCATAATCTATGTTTATCGGCTGATTAAGCATGATTTGTCATACAATAACTATATTATCTGATTAATCTTTATAAGAAAGCGACAGTAAAACTGCAGTAGGTTTTCACGAATTTAATCTGTTTTATTCAAATACGAAATAAACTATTTCTGAATTTTCCGAATTTTTCTTTCAACAGAAGGAAAAGTGTCAAATGAGAGATTCAGGAAATCTTCGATGCTTCGATGATTTGATGTCACGTGAGTCGTATATTCATATTTTTGGTTTAAATTTAACTTATTGTCATTGATTATTATTGCAGATATCGATTGTACTTTACTTTTATGTTGTAGTGTTAATGTAGATTGGCAATATAATAATAATATTTATTTAACGACAATTCAAGTAATATCAAAGTCGGTCAAGGGCCCTGATTCTTGAGCAGTGAGTAGTTTATGAAGCGCGCCCACTTCACCAATGACTCTTAAAGAGTCACGGTCACTCACATTTTTCAT
>JAUZND010001981.1:0-13136 GCA_034780555.1 Coelogynopora nodosa
AGTTGAAAACTCTGTTCCATATAATATGTTTTAATCTATTATATATCATTTTAATCTTTAAAAAATGTTAATTAAGCATTAAGTACGTTCGATACCTTTATGTGTTTTACTATTCATAGCATGAGACTAATTCTTTACATATTAAATTTTATTTTACGTATACTTCTGCACATAGCTAAGAGTCATCACACTAATTATTTTAAACTAACATTATTTTAAAGTTAATTTAAACTAGCTTTTACGATTTATTTTTATATTAAACTCAAATTACCTTTATATTGTATTTATAATATGTTACTATTTTTTAAGATACTTCCAAATATTTGATTAAATACGTCGTATATATACGTTTTGTACCTTTTCAGTATACTATAGAGCCAATTATAAAAATCAGTCGTACTTTAAATATTTAACACATATTTTTTTACGAAAAAAATATTAACAACCGTAATGTAACGTTTAAGTAATTATGCTATATGTTACTGAAAGTCGAAAGCAACGATATAATAACTGAAGGCGATATAATAGACTTTATTTAATATTTTAATTTTTACTGTTGATCACTAAAATAATAGTAAATTGCTGAACACCTTATAAACGAGATTTTATTTATGAATTTTTATTAATTGTGACCATCTTATCACATTTGATTTAAAATATATAGAATGTTTGATTATCAAAAATCACGTAATGTTATTTCTTTTATTACTGATTTATTAGGAAGTTACTTTTCAACAAACTTAGTCATTCTTGATTGGCCCGGCTCAATATTAAAACAGAATTTCGTCTGTCTAACATTTATTTCTAGTCTCACGAGTCACTTTCTCTCCAAAGACAGGACTGTCTCACAATGATTGGCGCACAGCAGTCACGTCACGGAGTACCAAGCGCGCACACAGCCTGAGCAAATCTGTGGCAAAGGCCAATACAACTATATTATACCTTCCACATCACCTTTGGCAAAAAGGTCGAGCCTACCTCTATCGGCATATAAAGAATGACAATTAATTGCTTGCCTGTATATATTATCCTGATTCCTTAAACATTTATTATAAAAGAATAATATATCATCAATAGGAAAAATCAAATCATAATATAATAATAGATAAATATTTTATAAATGTTACTAAATTCATTGTAAAAGTAATATTTTATATCAATTTAATTCATATTATTAATTATGAAATAATTCATTATTTTCAAATAATAAATAATTTGTTTCCGAACTAGCTCACTAATTAATATATGTTTATTAGACATACTTACATGTGTAGCTATATTAATATCATCATATGTACAGTACATAAAACATTTATTTGCTTGCATTATCATACATATAGTATTGCGCCTATTTTATATACAGTGTTTATTATTGGGTTACCATAATTAACATTATGCATTTATATATTTTGCAGTATAGATAAAAATAACACAGATTTATACACATATTAATAAAAAAATTCATGTCAATTTATATCAAAATGATATTTATATTATGATTTATGAATTAGAAATCATCTTAGTATTTTTTATTAAAAAATACACTATTTTCTTGGAGCATTTATTGTTGTTGTTAATGCAGTGCTCTAAATATGTGTGGTATGTGTATAGTTTTCGAAGATATGTTAATGATAAATAGTGCGAAACAGTTTTGGGGTATATACTTGTTTACTGTTAGAATTAGTCCTCTGTTCTAGAATTTCTCTTGAAATATTCAAACTTACATTTTTTTAATTAGTTGATTATCATACTATATATATAAAAAGACATATATATAATAAACTTATTTTTATCCTGTTAATAAATAAACTATGTTTTTTTATAGTTAATGTTTTAGCAATTTGGTCCTAATAATATATATATTTAAAAAAGCGAATTTTTATTTTGAAATTATTTTGCACTTATGAATATTTTTATCATATTTATAAATTTAATCATTTTGGAATCCTTTGGAAAATGTTAAGAATCATTTTTTTGAAACATGCAGTATAATGTAGTTGGTTCAGTATATTTATATTTTAAATCTACTTTTTTTAGATCACTACTATATTTTAGATCAACTTTGCTATATAGTTAAATGATAAAAGTTATGTTAAATTTAAGTTATTGATTTCGTTTGACAGCAATTAAGTTGTAATAAAATAACAATTGCGTGAATCGTAAGTTATAAATTTTATATAAATGTATGTATGTATGTATGTATGTATAAAATATATTTTGATTTAATTTGATTTAATGAATATATTGGCTACATTTAGATTAGAATAGTAAAATACAACCAGATTTTATAGTAATAATTTCTGAGAAATTAGAATACAATAGTAAAATACTACCAGATTTTATAGTAATAATTGCTGAGATATTAGAATAGTAAAATACAATCAGATTTTATAGTAAAAATGGTTAGGATTCATTTTTGCCAGAATTCGGAAAATTGGTCATAAAATACTTACTCGAAAATTCTGTCAGAATTCGTAAAAAAACAACACCAATTTCTCTTGTCCATTATTCGTATTATATGTCATAAAACATCATCCCTAAAGTGAGTTGTTAGAATTCGTATAATTTGTCATATTTAGTAACACAGAGCATCTGTCAGATTTCGTAAAATTGGTCATAAATTTCCCCCTTCGAGTGGGTGTGTACATTATTTACTAATATATAATAATTACTTGCATATTAAATTAAGTAATTATAAAAAAATTAAGAATATTTCTGTTAATATTTAAAAAAATTAATTTAAAATGTGTGATCATTTATAACCCAGTGTTTTAAGAATTAAACATTATGTCGTATATTATTAATCCTTACATTTGTTACAAAAATAAAACAAATATCAGTAAACATAATAATTTAAGACTTAATTAATTTAAGGAATCTAAAGTTTCGTTGGTTTATTCGAATTATAATTTAAACAATATGTATTTTTTTGTATTGTCCAAAAGAGATTTTTTCGAAAGATTACCTAAAATATATAATAAAAAATTGTACATATAGTATTATGTAGATAATTATTGTTTAATTGATAATTATTGTTTATTGAAATTATACAGAATTTCTTTATGTTGTACCTTGAAACTATAATACAATATGTTCATAAGAAATATATAAAAATAGTTTTGAGTTGGAAAATATTTGAATTGTAAAATTTTAAGAAATAAGTCAAATTACACTATAACATAAATGACATGATTTAAATATATATGCATAGGCATATGTTTTGAATGTTAAATCATTAAAAAAATTTAGCACGTAATCTGAACTTTATTTGTATTAAACAAATATAAGGATAAACATAGATTACTTATATAATGTTTTCAATGAAATACATGGAAATTATCAAATAATGTAATACCTCATATTATAATTGACAGATACCAAACAGTAGCTTTGCTCAAGCTTTTTATGAAACCTCACGCTGTGGGTGACAATAATAATCTTTATAATGATAAATATGTTTTATAACGCTAAGCGCAATGTGGTAAATAGTAATGAGAGAATAGAGAGTAATGCTGAGTAAGTTTTATAAATGAAGTCTTCATCTGGATGTAACAATTGTCTGGATGTAACAATTGTCTGGATGTAACAATGATCTGGATGTAACAACGATCTGGATGTAACAATGATCTGGATGTAAGAAATATACTAAGTTAAAGTAAATAATACATTGCGATAAATATATACTTGTAAATATAATTAGATATGTAATAGTTGTCAATATATGTTTAGAAGATATATATGAATAAAGAAATGTTATTTAACATCTTTATAATGATTTGGAGCACGACATTTTAGCCTCCGATCACCGTAATCATTTTGCGTCATATAGTGGTTGTCGGTGGTGAAGATTGGTTTAATGTGTGATTCTGCGGCTGTCCATATATCATTTATTCCGATTGGTTATATGGCAATGGTTGCTGACCTTGAATCGGAGGGCCTGACAAAGCTGTCCCAAATTGTCCTTGACCCTGATTTCCTTGCGATGGTTGTTCAGGTTGTTGGTGTGAAGAAGTCATTTCAAGTTGTGGATTAAAATATGCAAAAGTTTGAGAGCTTTGTTTGGGTTTGCAGCATATAGTATCATAGCAACAAAATCCAGAGTGAACAATAGTTGTTACAAAAGTTACCAGGCAAATCGCGATGAAGAACCCTGCTTTGACTGTATTGTAAATATTTCCAGGATGATAGTGGTCTCCATACCTGTACATTTGAGTAAAATAAACCATTTCTAAACATGCAGTAGCCAATCCAGCAGCGAGGATAATTGCTGTAATGATGTCCATAACAAGAGCGCCAATTAGACAACAACGAGAATTTTTCAGTCCAGAAAGTAAATGAAGAATTCCAGTCACTCCCAGAAATAGACCACACCAAATCCCAGATCCAGGTCGGTAATAATATGAAAAAATTATTCCACTATAAATTGCAAGACCCACGATCTCCATAATTAGCATAATTACTCCGAGAACGATGTGAACAATACCAAACATTTTGTGAAGCTTTGGATTCTTCAGGCCAGTGAGACTATTATGAGTTTCACTATTTCGTCTAGATCTCCCGCCATCATCGGGATAGTACGCTAGGTTATTAGCGGCCACTGTTTGTCCATATTGACCAGCTTGAGACTCCATTTTGTATACAGCACCAATTTTGTTTTATAGTGTGCACTTGTGATATTATGCTCTGTAGAAAGTTTTATTTTGCCACCGCTATTGGAACGATTGAATGCGGATATTATGGCGACATGTCAGTAGACTGCACAATAACTGAGTTATAGACTCCAATCGATTGAGATGTCATTGTGTTTTCTGAAAGACAACATATTCTGCTGCTGCCATATTTTGCATTTTTTTATGTCGTTTATCTGATTTGTCTTGTCTGATCGCTTCTTGTCATAAGCAAGCTTTTTAAAAATATTTTAACATACTACTTTTAACATTAACGATTATTTAAATAGTTGTCAAAATCTGTACAAATCAGATCACATTATGTTAACTGGTACAGATTAAGTTTTAAAATGTAATGATAGTTACGAAATTAGTTAAAAAGGTTTGTTTAACTATATATAAAGTGTATACAGAAAATATACACATATTAACTCTAAAAAGTAGTATACAATAAGTAGTATACAATAAGTAGTATACAATAAGTAGTATACAATAAGTAGTATACAATAAAATGATTGAACCATACTTATCAGAGGCGGATACAGGTTTTTATTGAGAGGGGGTTCAGAACAATCTCATGATGCATATGGAACGTAGTTCAGCTGAGCCTGTATATCAGCGTGTAATGCTGAAAAAATGTGTAATTTGTAGCTCAGAATACATTTAAAAGCATATAAAATAATCAGGAGTTTTTACCTAATGCAGTTCAAAACTTAAGAAATCAAAACATAAAAAGTTAATTTTTTGTTATAACTACATTTTCAACATAGGCCTTGTCAAGAAAATTTTTATATAAAATGTATACGAGTATATTATATTTTAAGATACATTTGTGATTTGGGATAACAATATGTAAATATAGATTGACAAAAAGTGATACATTTTTGTTTGTCGTAAGCCCGAGAGGGGAAGGTTTTAGCCCCCTCCCCTTTTGGATCCGCTACTGCTGATCGGTCCTTTTATATAAAGTTGTTCTGTATAGAAGTTTGTTTTTTCGGGATTAAAAATAGTACTCTCAATAGTTGAGTTCTCTTTATATCTAAGATAAGTATAGCAGGTTTTGTTATATTGCGATCGATATTTTATCAATCACTCTAGAAAGGAAAAAAATTATAGAAATAATAATAAAATATTCACTATTGTTAAATTCGTTGCTATATAAATTACAGAAAAATTAAGAGAACTGCTCAAATTTCATTCTAAATTGTCTTAAAATTATATATTTAGCAATACATAGGAAATACAAATCATGAAATTTATATTAGTAAATATTATAATTATTATTATAATACATATATTGTATATACAATATATACCATAATATATACCATATATCTCGATGATAAAATTAGATTACTTTGATACAATGAATTATGATATTAAAATATAATAAAATAATGTTAATATTACAATACGTATCCGCCTAAAAGTAAAGCCAAGTCATTCGCTTTGTGTGATATAGTTTATATATGTGTATATATATATGAGTACTTATGGGGGTTATGAAGAAGTATTAGAGTAATATAGAGCATGATCTGAAAATACGGTTAACATTGACAATCTAAGATATGATCAAATTATGAGTTTATTTCTGCGTAACTCTATAATTTATTCAAAAACCATGTTTGTGTTTTTGTAGAATTTTAAATATATTAATTATTTAACATATCGTTTTTCCAATTTTCAAAGTTCCCATTCTAACTAAAAATTGTGTGAATGGTCAATAGATATAATATAAATAACTCGTGAATAGTGATAATAAGAATCATTGATTAATATAGATATTAAGAATAATTAATTAATAGAAATATAAGGAATAATAGGTTAAAATGGATAATAGAAATTGTTGGTTAAAAAGAATAATTGATTAAGTAGGAATATTTTCTAAGCTTTTCAATGTTAATGAAATTGTTAAACAAAGCTATCTTGGACATATTTATGTATATATTGATAATTATGGATAACAAAAACTATTATTGCTTAAAATTATGTAATTCATTAATTTGTTAATTAAAACATTAACTCATTATTTTTAAATTAGTTTAATTAGTTCGATATATTTGATTATGTATTAATGAAGATGTAAGTATAATTACAATGTATTTCTATTTACATATATAAATAATAATTAAGGAGTATAATGGACCCCTTCGCCATGGTATATCAGAGTATAATTCAGAGTATAATTAGACATTTTCTATAATAATCGTTGATGTATTTTTCATATTTGAAATTTAATTTTTAATTGATTTTAATTTTAACTATGTATTGTATATATAATATCAAACTTTTAAACCAATGTGTAATTCCATTTATTAACATGATCCTAACAAATGGAACGTCGGTATGCCCCGTTTATGAACATTAAAATCACAACATTGTAAACGTATTGCGTGTCTGTATTAAACATTTTATTGAAGTATTTTGGTGAAATTGCGTGTGCTCCTTTTACAAAAATATAATGTGAAAGTGCTTTGTACATACTTTAACGTCATTTAACGTCATTTAACGTCATATATGCTATGAGGGTTATGTGCTTACAACTATTATAAATATATACGTCGGATTATATAATTACGTGCTTCAAGTACATACTTCAAATTTCACAAGAATGTGCACATTTCACATAGATGTTTTTAGTGTAGTTCACAAAACATAATTAAATGAATAAATAAATGTACACAACAACAGTTAAAACAATAAAAAGCTATTTCAGAATATAAAAGTTGTTAAAAACACTGTTCTTCTTATTGTCAAATTTTGTAAAAAAAATATTATTTAAAATATGTGTAAAGTAATCTAAACAATTCCATTTTGTTTATTTGTCTTACATACTTTTTAATTTGGTATTTCGTGTTAGACAAGATTATTACAATCTAAAAAATATATTTATAAACAAATCATGATTAAAATCAAAATTGATGCATTATTTTTAATTATAAAAACGTCAAAGTAATAAATAAATAAATGATTTTCAATTTGTTTCAAGACATAAATGGTCAATGTTAAGGTGTCGTGAATTTAAAGGTTAATAAATATCGGGTAAATTACAACTTTGCAATCCATTTCAAAGTTAAGAACGTTGTAACAATTTTCCAAAATAAATGTATCTATGGTTTTATAATTTTTTCCAATTGTCATTATATCTTCAATTAGATGTATTATGTGAAATACTGTATAAATGCTAATTGCCTAGTAAAAAAATTAATGCATTTGTGTGATTTCACAATATAGGTAAGGTGCGTTATTTACGTAAAACAACTATTGCTGACAAAACCGCGAATTTAAACATTTTATAACCAAATTATTTATGAAATAGTTAATTCGGCTATTTAAATTTTAATGACAAGTTTTAGAGCAATATTTTCTGTTGTAATACTGACAACTGTTAATAAATGTAACTTAGCATTACTTAGCCTTATGTTACTTAATTATTTTATATATTAATTAAGTGTGAAATAATGAGGGAATAATGTTATATGTATGAAATAAGAATTGATTAAATTATTATAATCTATAAAATTATTATATCTCAAATTTCCTAATAATATATTTTGTGCAGATATAAATAATAGACATTTAATTTAAAGTTCAAATTGTACGTGTATTTTTAATATACGTATGTTAATCGATAATTTATTTACTAAAAGTTGGAATATGTTCAATTATATGATTAATTTTAATAAATTTAATTTGGTACAATACGTTTTGTTATGAAATTACAGTATACAGTATTTCATTATTTTCTAAATTATTATATTTTTTACATTAATGTAATATAATGTAAATGTGATATTTTACAGTATTATGATATTTTACAAAATAATAATCATAATATTATGCATATTATATATATTATGACAAAATTTAATTTGTACAAAATAAAAAAAGATTTAACTTATTTCACCACGCATTTAATCATAAAAATTTATAAACAATAATTCTAAGATTTTTAAATAACAATAATTTTAGTTTATTAAAAACAAATTTAAACCTATCAGTAATTGATATCGTTCTTTCATTAACTTCTAAATTCCGCAACGCACATTCTAAAATTCATTTCACGCTTTAAGCGTCAGTTTTTCATTTACTTTCGCGGTATTTGTCAGCAGGAGTTGTTCGACAAAAAAACGCACAGGTGTTAAAAGGTTTAATGATTGAATTATGAGCTATTGTTTGAGTTACTATAATAGGTATAATGTCGTGTGTGACTTCAGATTAAAAATACAATAATTAAATATTTTGTTCATCAATCGAGCGTCTGTTATAAAGTTTGTGCCTGGAAAATGTTTAAGTATTCTGCCGTCTTAAATGGAAATACGCACACAAAATCTGACAGTTACGTGGGGATGATATAGCGGTGCAAAAGTGGAGTATAATTCGATGCAACTTTGTTTCCAGGTCGTGAAATGTTTAATTGGTTCACCCAGTATTCTCAGAAGGTTTAATCACATCATAGCTTGGTGGACCTCGATTTTGACTCCCAGAAATTGCGGAAATGTTGTTCGGATACTGCCCTTCCACAGGCAACATCGGAAGGGGGTAATTCGCCATCCCATACTGTGCTTGTGGTGCCGCGTAATATGATGGACCGGGTTGTGGCGAAACTTGCGACATATACTGCCCTGACATGGGCATGTTGTTGTACATGGGCTGATTGCTGTAGTAAGTCGCCATTGGCACTGGAGCCTGCTGTTGATGCACCATAATCTGGTTAGGGCAGACTGCAGCTGGTCGGGGCTGACAGCAGCACTCATAGCAACAGAATCCTGAGTGGACAATGCTGAGGATGAAGATAACACCGCTCACGGCAGCAACAATGCCAGACTTCACTAAGTTCATGTAATAAGCATCTTTGATCGCCTCCATTAAGGCCTTAAGCATCGGATTGGCGGTTGTCTTGTAGGAATTTACACCGAAATTGTAGTCATGCTCCGTATTTCTAGTGTAAAAATAGTTAAAATACATTCCAAACATGAACTCTATGATCGCTAAGCTGACAGCAATCACTGTAACAATCGCCGTAAATATGTCCAGCACGAGAGCGGCAATTACTGAGCACCGAGAGTCTCTGACACCCGCGATGAGGGCCAGCATGCCGGTGACTCCGGTGAATATACCGCAGTAGATCCCATTATAGTATACTGTGTAGTAGAGGTGCTGCTTGTTGATAAGAGCTATTCCCACCGCCTCCAGGATGATAAGAAGACATGCGGCAAGCAAGAAGACGATTCCAAATCCCTTGTGCAGTGTGGGCAATCGTACATTAGCTTGTTTCTGTGCCGCATTCACAGAAGCGACTGGGGGCACAGAGTGGGTGGTTCCCTGATTTTGAATTTCGTGCTGCATGGCTGCTAGTGTTAGGCTGTTCAAAATTAAGTAATCAAAAGTGATGCATGATGTATAGTCAAACTTTCTAATATATGTTTCACATAACTCTTTCGAAGTAAATTATTGTACACGGGATAAAATATTCTGATTGGCTTTAAAAACTCACCAAAAAATTACATTTCCATGGAAACATAATTCCCGACAACTTTTTCGCTAAGTATTCTGTAGTCTTGTGAGAAATGGAGCAAATAAACGTAACGTTGATTTAAATGTGTAAAATGATGTATAGGAACATACAGGAATACATATAGGAATAAAATGACTCTGATAAATGCCAGGTAAGATAACTAAGGTCGTAAAATTTTCAATAATATTTAAGATTTTGATTATGTATATCTATGTGAATGAATCTCACTTACACGTAAGAGATTAAGTATTAGATTAACAGTTACATAATCATTATATTGTACAAGTTGTGAGAACCGGTGTCATAATGTCACTAGATGTTCCGAACTAGGGTTATATATATATGTATATAATATATTGAAACAAATTATAGCACACTAAATTGCTAAAGAAATCACTTTTATACGTTGTTCACAAATTGAGATATAGTAAATAAATAATAAAATTAAAATACATAGATGTAATTATTTAAATAATTTAAATGGTATAAGAATTATTGTTTCTAACAAAAATATGTACATTATTAAAATAATCGTATAATATGGTTTATACATATAGTACACTGAACTTAATTCTTAATTATAGTTGGTTCACTAAACGTAAACTAGTATTAAACTTTTATCAATCTCTTTTATTAACCCTTATCGGCCCTATGGTCTTTATTATACGCTTTACGGCCAACATGTAAACATTTTTTACAAGACAATCTTTATTAACTTAAGTTATTGCGTCTGTCTGTCTGTCTGTTTCCTTTGCCATGTTTCAAGCGGATTTCCACAGCTGTCTGCACAATCTGTGTATTCGTGCAAACCATTTCAAATGGCTTGAAAATTTTTATTTGTTAGAAGCGGGCACAGGTTTCACACTATCAATGATAGCAGCTTATAGTATACACTGGAAGCACTGTTATTGAACCAGTTCACAGGAATCTTGGCAACGATGTGGTACCATAATTTACATAATTCATAATATTTATTCTGAAAAAGTGACTCGGTTTATCTTTTCCCAATGGGTTTAAAAGCAGAAGTTCATACATGTTTAACAGCATTTTCTGATATTTTTTAGAGCAATTGTTCACATTTTATACGTTGGCCTTGTTAAAGGTTATTACAAATAATTAGGCAATTTAATTTTTTAAATATTAGTTTTACTAAATCAACAGATTTACAAATTACATGTATAAGCATTTTTTCAGTTTATATAAATGTCATTGAAACACATTGTAATAAATCATCACGCAAATGCATTTTCCAACAAAAATAATGTTATAGTTATAGATTTAAGATATTGAATATTATTTCACTTTATAAAAATGCATACGCTATGTCTTTGTCTAAGTCTATATGTCTACAGTACAAATAAGCGCTATATTCATAAAATTTCCTCGACATAGACTATAAAAATTCATTGAATAAATTTGTTTGCCCGCACTGAATATTAAAATACTATATTACATAGCGTATTGAATCTGTATTGTGTTATACCTAACATAGCAGTGGGTTATTATCATAGACTTCACATATATCAAAATATCTGTGGTTATTATTTACTGTTCTCCCCATATTGTATTCACCTCACCACTATGAACCACTCAGAACCACCAGAACCACTGCACTGAACGCTTTATACGTAGCAATGCGTAGATCTAACCAGAAGAAGAAACCTCCCCTTTAACTAACTATACTATCGATTGATATACTGCAGTGGCTCTTTTGATGAAAAGCAGTTGAAAGCAGCTGCTTCAGTGTATGCAATACTATGTGTATTCAGTGTATGCAATAATATTCAGTGTACGCAATATCATTAGTACAGAATTGTTAAATAACAAACAAAATAAAGCGGCACGCACACCTAACATCCAGATTTTGAAGTTCGTCGAACACTCAAAAGTATATTTTATGTTGTAATGTTGACTTCTGAAAAGAATCGCTCCACCCAGGCACCCCAAGTGCGTCAATTGCCAATTCTCAAAAATGGGAAAATTCACCTTATTTTAGGCGCATTCAACGCTTTGGTGGGACTTGTGATACTACCCCTTGAAATTGTCGGACTTTACTCGCTTGTCTCCATGGAATACTTTATGCTAATGGGCGGTAGTGGGACCTATTGTGGCATACTACTCATCTCAACCGGGGTAGCTCAGATCTGTGTGGGCATAATGAAGACGAAACGACCGCTCACTGCTGCTCTCTCATTGGAAGTTGTCAACATAATCTTTCTCTTTGTTGGTATCGCTCTGACGGGCGTTGAACTCGGCCTAGCCTTTTCCCGAGGCTATGATTTTAAACAGATTGAGTCCGACCCTCTAGAAACGGTTGTGCAATTTCGTGCGGCATTTCGCTTTAACAACATTAAGTGCTTCACACTTCTATCCTTTGAAGCGGTCTGCCTTATCATCAATATCGCCTACACTATTTTCTTCTGCTATAAGCTGTGCATTTATTCCATCAGAAACCAGTACCATGAGTCAGGATCAAATGCCCAACAGGTACCATACTCAGATGTAGCCTCACCGTCCGCACCCGTCTACCCCCAACAGATGTATACCCCCGCCCTAAGCCCCAGCAATACGCAACCAAGTCAGAACTTTGAGCTGTCTGCCGCAGGCCATCCACAGGAACTACCTCCGGCGTATGATGCGTCGATGAAAATGTGACAAAAACCACTTTTCTTCAGATTTTGTGTGTTCAGATTACATAACACTATTATGTCTTTATCTATAAAATATAATGAATCTGTTTATTTTAACCTTATTTAACAATAACATATTTTTAATTCATTTTAAATCACTGTAACAATAACTGTAACAATAACAGTAATCACAACTTTAATAATGACAGTAACAAAAACAGTAACAATAACTGTAACAATAATAGTAACAATAACTGTAACAATAACTGTAACAATAACTGTAACAATAACTGTAACAATAACTGTAACAATAACTGTAAC
>JAUZND010001982.1:0-13135 GCA_034780555.1 Coelogynopora nodosa
TCGATTGAATTATATCGGGTTGATTGCATGACAAACAACTGATGACAAACAACTTATGATGTTTTATTGTTTGGGTTGCGTTACTTATCGAACACCCTGTATAAAGTTATATAGTAACAGTGTGAAATAAAAGTAGCAATATAATTAATAAAAGAATAATAAAGACTTCAGACTTACACATTATATATATGCAATACTTAAAACTGCTTAGGCAAAACTGATTGATTTATAAGCAATTAGCTGAACAAAATTGAATGAAAATTTATTAAGAAATAGAGTATTTGAAATATAATTATATTAGTTTAGATCAGTAATTTTTTGTATTTATAAGTTTATATATTCTTAAATTATTTATATTCTATATTAGATTATTATATTTACAAATCAAATATTAATATTAAAAATTATATAACCCTACAGTATATCCAAAGAATATATATTATTTATTCACTTATATTTTTATAAAATACTTCATTAAGAATGAAACTTAAAGTTAATGTCTGTTTACTAGAAAAATTATGAATTATATTTATGGTATATTAATTGATGTAATGTAGTTTATCTTCTAAAAATATAAAAATTTAACATCTATAAAGGATTACATTTTGAGCCATATACAGTGCTGGCAGGGGGCAGGCAAATACAATTATGTCAGAGAATTCTATTTGATGTCAGAAGTTTATAGCTATGTCCTATGATATGAAAATAATGAATTAATAAATACAGCCATTTAAAGAATGTAATTTCAATATTTTGTATCTGTAGAACAATTTCAGTGTTCCCCCAATCCAAAAATTATGGTATCAGCATTGATATAGGATTTAAATACCTAAATGATTTAATAAACAATTGAATTCATTAAATAGTTTTTCAATTTTTAAATATGTTTAGAAACAATTAATACATTTAAAATTATTTAAAATTGGTATCAAAAATTAAAAGTGTTTTAAAAATTTTAAATAATGTGAAAATCAATAACAAAGCTCATCATAGTTGTAATACATAATTTTAAATAATGTTGCTTTACTGGTACATGACATCCCCCAAAGGTTTTTTAATTTTATTATTTAAAAGGTAAATAAACACAAAAGTCATAGGAATTATCTAAATGTAATTAAAATTAATGGGGAAATAGTCCTATATTTTTAGCCAAAATATGCTTTGGGTGACCTATAGCAACTATTTCAATATAGTTAAAATTGATGGAGACTTGTTTATATCAATTATTTTAGCCATTTAAACATTGTTCTTGATATCCTTGAAAAGTTTTGTAAACATTTTTTTATTAAAAAGGTGTTAACTCTGCCAAAGGAATACCATAAGGAGCATCAATACGCTATTAATAGTGAAAGAGTCCCATGCATTATTTTAATAATATGTAGTCTTTTCTACCCAATAGTTAATGAAGTAAAAAAAATAGTACAAGTATTTTAAATTATTAAATATTTTTAACATAGATCAACTAAAAACATTTGAGTCATAAAATGAATATGCAGTTATTTATTGTGCCTTAATTTGATGGCCATTAGATATAAATTACTTAACAGAAATATATGCAAATCTTTTAGTTCATATTGTCTAATTATTATTTATATAAAATTATTACATCCCAGCCCCATCTGATGTGGAGATTTGAGCACCCTGATGCTTTCTTTTCACTACTTGTAACTATTAAATTTAATGATTATTGATATGTATTTCCTCTGGTTGTTTTGCTTTTTAAATCAATTTATAAAGTTTCTTTAGTAATAGCTATGTAAAAAAAGTTCGTTTTTATGGAATATGTTATAAATTAGAAAAATATTCTTCCTTTTTATTTTTCATATATTTATCTTAGTATTTGATTTGTTTTTAGAAATTAGCAACATGTCTTACTGCATGGTCTATGGCATTTTATTTCAATTGGTGTACACTATTTTTATGACAATCAAATACGAACATATATTAACTAGTGCAATGTGTTTTTTTAATGTTATATTGAAAAGCAACTTATCTGCTCTTTGAGAAACGCTTTGCCCCATTTAAAGAAACATTTTAAGTCAAGGGATAAACATGGCTAATGAAAAAGGTCAGACTGAAAAAGAAGAGATAAAAGTTCTAGAGTTGAAAAAAACAAATGAAAGTGATTGTGCATGAATAATAGTTTACTCAAAGATAACACTTCAGAACTTAAACAGTAATATTATGTAATATGTCTCTTTTAAATTTGTTTAGGACTTTTAACTAGTATTAGTATGAATTGTATTTTGTACAGTTTATACATACTTACATTGAATTTTTTACATGCATTTAATTTTACACAGGCATTTGTATATATTTTGATTTCTATTTTTACTAATTAGTGATCATATGTGGCTCTTTTAAATAACTTGTATTTGTATAGATTAATTCTAATTTGTTTATTTAATGTTTATTAGTAATTTTTTGTTAAAACATTTTTATATTTTTTTAAATAAACTTTTACTACTGCAAGTAGTATGCACATAGTTTGACTAAGTAGATATACTACAAAAGTGATTAAAGTATGGCTTTATTATAGTATCCTTCATTGGCTCTTTATTTTTGCAATGATAATAATAAGCTAAAAATATTTTTTCCACACTTAAATTGTTCGAAACCTTGAAAACTTGGTGGAAACTTTGAATACCCTGAATAATAAACTCTAGTCTGAAATAATTACATAATAACATAACATTAAGATGGCTTTTTCATTTATTTAATTTTGATCAAATGGTATTTATTCTATTGGAAATATGAATGAAGTAGTTTGAGATTTTAAATAAATGTTTTTTATATGTTATTTTATATTGATATTATAAATGTCATTAATTACTTTAGTGGTTTATAGTGATTAAGCATTTTAAATGAATTTTCCTTATAATAAATTATTACAGTGTTTTGAGATTAATGGTTTTCTTATCTGTTATAAATTCAATCATTTCCTTGGAATGCTTACCTACATTGGTAACAATTAATAGATTTGAACTCCTGTATCTTGGAATATAAACATATGAAATGATTGCTTGTTACATGTAACCCATGTGTATACACCATTGTTACTTAGTGTAATATAATCAGTATGCATCTATTAACATCAATTTAAAATGACAAAAAACTAAATCCAAATTAATTATGAAATTACATCCCAGTTGTTCTTGTTTCATGTTAGAATTATTTTAAAAACGATCTCTATTTATATGTCTCTTATGCATTGTACCTTTTTATCAATGACAGTAACCTTATAATGTGTTTATTTATATTGACAATGTGCTTAGATATATATATATAGATAATAAGAGCATTAAATCTTTGTGTGTATTTATACACAGACCTATCCATAGCATGTTGATTAACCTGTTGAATAAGACATCCCACCAGATTACATGACCATTCCGCCAAGAAATACGATTGCATAAGCAGGATTTGAAATTGATAGTTTAATGTAAACAAATTTATAGATGTTTAAAGTACAAATAAATTATCGCAGTGTTCCATTATATACTCCTATGAATAAAATACAATTAATAAAAATTGGTTATTGCATAAGCTATTTTATGATTTTTTACCATGCATGTTAAAAGCTGGAAACAATTAATTTTGCCTTAAAATATCTATACTTATACTTTTTTTTTTTTTCATCCTCAAAACGAATAAATATTGTAAATGGCATAATAGATAGAAATATATAGTCAATTCGCTATAGTCAAATAATATGAAATATATTATAGGAAATATTATAACGTCACTGTACCAAAGTTTACTTAGTCTTTACTAATCATAATTTCTTTAACTTGGCTATATCATTATTATGTTTTTAATATGTATATGTTCTCTCTCTATATATATATTGTATATATCCATGTTTGTGTATTTTTGATTGATGAAACTTATATGTTCTTTTTCATCTGAGTATTGCGAATTTCAATATGAATGACACGATTTTTATTTAAATAATTATAGTTAAAGTTATATATATATATATATTTATCTTTGCTCTAAACATTAAAAACTATTTATTTGTGTCTTGCTTTTTTAGTTATCCAACAATGGGATCAAATAATTTCAAAATTCGTGTATTGCTGACATGGATAATTAGTATGTTATTGTAATTTTTTAATTTATTCATTTTATATGTATATGCATATATTTATATAAAGAAATTGTTTGCAGCAATTTTTAAAGTTATTTTTAAATATTCATTCGATAACAAAGCAATGTCTATTATACTAGTTTGAGGAATCCCGTTGGCTTTATTTTCACGCATATTTGTTAATGTTTTAGAATTTTTTTGAATATAAAACGTATTGATTTGGTTTCAATTCATTTTTCAATTATTCATCATATGTTTACTATTTGGTCTCGAGTCCTTTATCCCTTTAAAAATCCATCTTGCTTATTTGGAATATGTCAATTGTACCATTCAGAAAAAAATTAAAAAAAGAGATGATTAGTATTATATGGTTGTTAATATATTCAGAGGTACTCCCTATCTCCTTTTATCAGAAGGATAACAGAAATTGTCTTCCTTGAATCTTCAGGTCATTCGTCATATATTTATGTAATTGATAGGTTTGTACAATTTTTTATAAAATTAATATTATAGTTAAAATATTTAATGGTAAAACTTTTAGTTGTATACGACCTCATCTATATTTATAATTAGTTGTAATTATATTGTTTATACGAACTGTCATTTTTGTTTTTGTAAAGAAAATACCATGAAAATTTTACTTAGTGTCGCTCTCTTGCAAAATTCATTGTAGTCGGCGCATAATATACCCATTGTGTTGTATCATTTGTAATAATTACGGTGGGTGGTCCCTCCACGGTCAAAAAATACAATTATATTTTTTCTTCAAAGTGTTCAAATTCCCCCATGCTCAAATTCCTTTCAGGTCAAAATACCCATGGTTAAATTCCCCCAAGTCAAAATCCCTCCTTGTCAAAATCCCATTCGGTCAAATTTACCATGATCAAATGATTGTCAAAACTGAACTCGGTTAATATCCCACATGATCAAATTCCCTCCGAGTCAGGCGTTTGCTAACCAATCGAAAAGCAGAAATTTATTTCCAATACTTTTTTCAAGTCTCGATAATATGCAGAGAAACAACTACACAATTTTTCTAGTTTTATTTCTTCTATGGAAAAAACCAAGAAGTAGTGACCCTTTCATCCGTATTTTATATCGTATTATGTTGTATATCATCATTGTAAGAGAAAAATATAATTTTTGTGTCGTTCTCTTTTTTTTACGACGTTTTTTGAGAAGAATGTTAGGTTTTAATATTTAATGTATATATATATATTTTATTCTTTGTTTCAGTTTTTCTTGCTTTGTTAATACTTTATAAGTTTTTGCTACGAGAGATTCGTTACGAAACTTTTATATTGTTTATGGTAAGGATAACCTATACATTTTTTAATTTTGTTTTAAAATTTCTGTCTTGTACATATTAATTTTTTTATAATCATATTTCTAGATTATAAAATATACTACTGTATATTATTTTTCTAATGTAATGCATGTGTCATATGTGTATTTGAAACCATCGCATTCTTGGTTGTGTAGAGCTAGGATTTTAGTACGAATCTAGAAATATATTATTTAAGCATACGTTTTGCATTGTTGGAACTTTTGTCAAAAAATTGCATGAATAAATTAAATCAACAGATTATGTCTGATTCAAATTTATTCTGGGCCTTTTGGCAATGAAAATTTTGAAAGATCTGCAGGCACCTGACCAAGCAAACTAACCAGCCACCAAATTTTTATAACATCGATTTATATAAATGTTTTTGATAGTCCTAATTACAAAGATCAGGCAATAGTCTTCAATAAATGTTGGCTTTTGTTACGACTTCTTCTTTCCTGAATTCAAGGTCTATCCTTTCAGATTCATAAGAAATGGCCATAAATAAAATTATCTTAATGCTAAAATCCTTGTACAAAGCTAAGGCAAAGCGCTCGCTTATCATGTGAAAGGTGCAGTGTGACTACTAATATAAAGGCTTTCGAAGGTAGTGTTTACTTTTCCGTGTTTTTGGATGTGCTGTACACATCAAGAAATACTCTAAATGCTTATATGTGTTAATCTGAATGTTGTAAAATTTAATTTTATAGAGAGTTTTTGCCAAATTGTCGTCGGATTATGTTAGATGATAAATCAAAGGACCCCAAAAATATACCCGACGTTCGAGCTTCCTGATTTTCCAAGCCACGTGTTTTTCAAAATTTAATTTTAATGATCGTTCGATTCTAAGTGGTTAAGATTTGTACGATACCTCACTTTTAATTCGACTTTAGGATGTTTTTTAAAACCGTATATAGGGAATGATTTTTGAAAAAGTGCTTGTGCTATTTTTTTTACCTTGGGCGTAAAATTTGGCCTAATTCTCCCGAACTACTCATTTTATGTTGACAGACAATGCGAGCAAGTTACTCATCTTCTGATCATATGGTTAAATCGAGCCGACATTTTATAATTGATAACAAGCGCAATATTTTCGTGAAAGATGGACTACCTTTCCAGTACATCTCAGGAAGTATTCATTACTCACGCGTACCTCCGATCTACTGGGAAGACCGTCTGGTCAAGGCTAAAGCAATGGGGTTGAATGCTGTGCAAATGTATGATATTCATGTTATTATGTAGCTGGTATTCAGGTGTTCATTTTTTGTATATATTATATTTTAAAATATACTTTCATTTTTAAAAGATACTGTAGAGCAGTATGTAGTAGTCGACTAATTGTCTTAGTAATGTAGTATCAATTTGAACAAAATTAACAGAAAACTTCATAATAATAACAATTGAACGGATTTTTTTTAGCATATATACATAACAATATCGTTAAACCAGATCTATTATATACCCGTAGTTGTTCTAATCTTAGGGATTTCTAGGATATAAGTATTTACTGTTAGTTTTTTTATGAATTTTAAATTGATCTAAACAAATTTTTCTTTGATAAGTTCCGATTAATAATTGTGCTTTTTATATAATGTTATCTTCATTTAGTCTATAGTAATATATTTAAAAAAATGAAACATCTTTTAGCATGGTTATATTATGCTAAGATACGATTAAGAAGTATGGATATTACAACATTTTTGGCAAAGTATGTACTAACAGTATTTAATTAAAATTTATTTAACATCACTTACAATTGTATATAAAATCGATATTTTTCTCATTTGTAAAAGAAAACTTTAACAACTAATTTTAATAAAGTAAAATTCGTACAAAGTATTTTCCAAATCGCTAGTGTCACAGGTTTTCATTCGCCGACTATATTTATATTTCTAAAAGAAGCTCCAATATTCCTAGTAGCACGAAACATTTTTTGGAATCCGATTTAGCTTGAAGAGGAGTAAAATTGACCCACCTGTTTTTAGCATATCCAATTAAATATTCTCTATCAATTTAGTACATTATTGTTTATTTTTTAAGGCAATTCTAAATATGTAATTTGTTTTTAAAAGGACGTCTATTGTTAGCTTCTTATTTACCGACAAAGATGTTCTAATTATAATGCATTAGATTTTGAGGAAAATGAAGTAAACAAATTATGTTTTTATCCCTAATTACATCACAATAACTGTCAGGAAACACCTTATAAACATCAAATAAATTATTAGCGCAAAGTATATAATACGGATATATATGTTATCAATTAAAGTTTCAAATTAAAAACTTGAATTCTTTTTGATACATACAATTTTTTTAATGTCTAAAAAATACAATTTCTGGTTATATTTTGAGTTTTCATGTTTTTAGCATATTCTATATGCTACATTATATTTGAGGTAGTAAACAATGAAAAACTTGTGTGGCAAGTGGACCATCCCCTTTGCTATAAATAATGCTTTTCTCCTGATGGCAAACATTAAAAAAATTAATTGAAACTTTTTCAGTCAGTATTATTTATAGTTTTTGAAATATTTTTCAAGCATAGCCACATTAAATATTTATACGAATAGTGCTGTAGTTTAGTAATGTCAGTATTAGTAAATTTTAATAATTTAGTAAATTAGAAATAATAGACATTTATATCATCGTTGTAATACATATTTTATCGTCGAAACAATTGTGCATTAATTTACAATCAATTATGCTTACCTGAATATATGTATCTATAAAATTTGGAACACAGTATGACATTTTGGATGGTTGTGTTACTGATTCATTTCATTTTCAATTGTGGCTTAAAATGTATTATAATTTAATATATTCTTTAATGTGTTATATAAGCTTTTTTTTGTTTTTTTGAGTAATTTTTAATGACAAGCACAGGAATACTCTGTTATCACAAAATCGCCACTGCGTCTCATATGTTTGTCTGATATTTTCTAGATATATTCCCTGGAATTTTCACGCCCCGGAAGACGGAGTGTTCAATTTTTATGGTGACCGTGATGTGGTCACTTTTATTCAAACCGCACAGAAAGTTGGCCTTTTGGTTATTGTACGGGCCGGACCCTATGTCTGTGGCGAATGGGACTTTGTAAGTTTTATTAAATTATGATTTAATGTATTAAATTTTTTCTTGACAATTAGGCAACAAAAATGGAATAGGTGCTCTTTCTTATAAAACTTATTAATTTGGTCGATGTCATTGACGAATTCCTTAACTAATTTAATCGCATTAGATAAAAGTAGTATGAAAGGAGCTACTCTGTATAACCCCCCTCCCATTTTTTTACGATCCGGATCATATATAATTATGGATCATAAATACGCCAGAATCTTACATTAGGTATATCTTTTTAGAGTAGTAACCTATGACAACCAAAGTTGGTATGATAACTCACAAATATAAGATAAATATTGTTGAACTACTTATACATATTTGTAAGTAGTATATAACTTTAAACACTTTAATTGGTCTCTAATTAAATTAATTAATAAATTTCTAATTAATTAGGGAATGGGAATGGCCGAGTGGTTAAGACGCTGGATTGCGGATGCCGAGGGTGTGGTCTCGGAACAGGTTCGAGACCCTTAATGGGTTCGTGTTTGCATGAATTTTTGTGCGTATGTCACTTAGAAAATATAGCTTAAAAAAAATTACATTATAATCTTATTATTTCATTATAAATATTGTTTTTAGACCGTTTTTTAAATTTTGGACGAAACATAGCGTCATTCGTGACGTCCTTTTCGTTTTTAGCCTATAACTTTTGATGTTTACAACTTATAACAACCAAACTTAGTATAATGACTCACCTACGTAAGCCATATATTTTATATTATTATTATTTTTTTGTAAATAGTACATTTTTTTATATAGTAAAATAGCTATAAAAATAAATATAAGCTAGTGTCATTTAAAAAAAAATCGGTTACAATTTAACGAAGTTATAGACATTTGAGAAATTTACAGCTGATTAAATATTTTTTTTAATATAGTATAATATATAATGCAGAATGAAATTAAATAGATAGACTAGCAGGTTAGCTACGAGTTAGTGCTTATTTTTTTTAAATCGGTTGAAATTTGACAGAATGTAAGGGGGGTTGTGCAGAGCAGCTCCTTTCACACTACTGATAACTATTCGAAACGTTTGAAAGAAGGATTATGATCATGCATTTGCACCTTTTACATTGACTAGCATTTGTATATTTACATTTTAAATGTGCAAGTTTTCCACACATCAGCACACAAATAATTTTTTAATAGAAGTAATTTTTATGTTTAATCAATGTGTAAATGTATTTTCAACTTAAACAAAATCGATATCATACCTATTAACAGTATTGCTTTATGTTGCATTAGAAAACTACATTTTAATCCCTATTTCCATGTAATAAATTAAAAATTTGTTGATCTTTCTTTCTTATAAGATATCAGTCAATATTTATGAAAAGTTACCTCGGTTTATATATATATACTTAATGATTTTAAAACTAGTGCTACTTAGTTCGTTTGATTTGTACTGTTATTTGCTTAATTAAAATTTTGTTTATTATAAAGGCATTATTCAACTGTGAAAATGCATGAGTAATTTTAACTTTTAATTTTATTTTTAACTTTTTATGCTCTAATTCAGGGAGGATTGCCTGCTTGGCTACTTCGCAAAAATGCTACGATGGTGCTTCGTTCATCAGATCCACGTAAGTTTTATTCTGTAAAAATATCATTAGATTCCTGTTATATTCGCGTTAAGTGTGCTGAGTGTTAAATGAGATTATCTCTATTTTAATATAAAAACCAAGACGTAGACTATAATATTTTTTGCTCTTGTATGCGTAGTTACTTACGCGACACTTAACTTATGCCGTTTGTCTTTTTAATTCATTTTGAATTGTTATCAATTAAATGAGTAAAATTAATCTCGTTCTCATATATACTCTTGTCTTATTTTCATATTTGTAACATTTTATAATTACAATATTTCCTAACTATTCCCAAATTTGTTTCAAAAGACATTTAAATTATTTTACATTTTTACATTGGTGTATGTGTTACATTCGAAATGTCATATTTATAAGACGATGGTGAAACACGGTTTTACTATACAGCTGAATTAAATTAGGACCATCTAGCCTACTAATATATTAACACAATTCAAAATCTCCCATTTTTTAATAATATTTCATAGTCGATTTGTTTCTTAACTTTATATTTATGTCTTCTGTTCTTTCATAGAGTACACACATCAAGTCGAAATGTGGTTCAATATGTTACTTCCGAAGTTGTTTCCTTTGTTGTATGAAAATGGCGGTCCTGTTATAATGGTCCAGGTGAGTTTGATCGATTTGGATTCTTGTATATTGCTAAAACTATTGTTTGATCTGTGTATCAAATAAAAATAATTTTTAAACTGCTGTTATGTATATTTAGGACAACATTTTGTACCATAATTCAGGAGATGCTATTTCTAACATGTGAATATGTCAAAAGAATGGCTTTGGTTAATTAAGATTAGACTCATAAATTTATCTTAAACATTGCATATATTCAAAATGTTAGCACATTATATAATTTTCGCTTATATTCATGGTTCATACACAGTCTAAAAAGTCATGAATTTGAAATTTAACATTCAATACTCCAAAAGGGTATTTAAAATGTTTTGACATCTTAATAAGGTGTATTTAGTATTGAAAAATAATATGATGAAGTTTTGAAAAAGTCTTAAATTTTATAATATTATGAACTTTTAAAATTACACAATTTTAATAAATATGAAATAAATAACAACAGTGTGCTATGTCAGTAGCGTACCCAGGGGGTGCTTTGGGTGCTCGAGCACCCCCCTCCAGCATGTTGGCGCCCCTATTTCAATTAATGTTACACAAAAAATTAATAAACATTTTCATTGCATTTTTTTCTACACTAAGATTGGCTCCCCTCAAGCAAGGCCTTAGCACACCTTAATGGAAATCCTGGATACGCCACTGTATGTGCAGAGGTTCTTCATTGTCTTAATATTGTTTCACAGCTCATTTAATAGTAGCAGGAAAGCTGTATAGTCTTAAGTTTCCTGACTCAGAAATAGCAACAAAGTTTCAGTGTTGTGCTAGAAAATGTGCATACCTGACAACATTTGGTATTGCACCTTATCTTAAACAATCCCTCATTGAAACGGTCAAACAGGAAGACAACTATGTTTTACTATTTAATGAATCCTTAAATGGCCTACTAGGTTTCTGACCTCCCATTTCCTAGGACATTCCTGGGTAAATGACTTGAATTATTTGGAAAAAAAAATTCAATTTTTTCTAAACAGATACTTATGAACCATGTTTATTAAAAAGTTTACTATAGTTTTCTCATAATGTATTGTAATATTGTAAAATTAACATATTGCTTGAGACTCTTTATTACCTCACTAAATTTACAAATAAACTGTTCATGAAAAACTACTAATTCAAAATGTATTTATACTTAACTTTGTAATAAATATTCATGTGAAATAAATGATTTCTTTAGCCAATTATATGCTAACGTATGTGACTTAAATGTTTGATTTTATCTGCGTCAGGCACATGTTGGTAGACTAAAATTGTGGCGCTTGTTTGTCCCTTTTCTCCACTACCAGATAGAGAACGAGTATGGCTCATATCCAACCTGCGACAAGCGCTACATGGGATTCCTCTATGACCTTGGTCGCAAGCACCTTGGCAACAACACTATCCTGTTCACCACCGATGGCTTCACAGCCGGCTATCTCAAGTGTGGCGCTATTGATCGACGCTATTTTGCTACTGTCGACTTTGGACCTGGATCAGGTCATTCAAATGTTTAACTTTTATTACGCTGGAGATAGTGTGAAGTTTGGAAGTTATTTTTTAAACAAAGTATTCTCATTTTCTTCTATTTCAGCTGGAAATCCTAACGCTACGTTTCATGATCTCCGTCAGATCCAAAAAACGGGTCCATTGGTATACAAAATCTGTTATATAAATTTAAATTTGCATTGACAGTTTTGGTTTTAATTGATTGTTTGACATAATTTTTGCGTTAGTATTCATTTTACTATAAATTATAAATTTCTAGCTATATTACAAGCGGCTTTTACTAAATATTATTAAAATTTCAATAAAATAAGATATAAATAAAGATAGAATTAAACAATGAACTAATATAAATTACACAATTTTAGAACGTCTGTAGAATAGACTCTTCAGCAAAAAATACTTTGGAGTTATAAAAAAACTGAGAGATCTTAAAATAATAATATTTAAAAAATATATATTTCATTTTAAATTAATATTACCGATAAAACAAAGTATTGAGAGGTAAAAGTGAGATTATATTATCCGTACTATGTTTCATTTTAAGGAAACTTCATAGGCGCCGGAGGCGGGGAGGCCCAAGTATATTTGCCCCCCCCCCCCTAAATCTGACATGTGAAAATTAGCCAGACCACGTTTTTCAGACCTTTATTAAAAAAAACTAAGAAACAGTTAAAAATCTAAAATTGAGACAATCCACAAAAAGAAATTGTTATTGCCTCATTTTTTTGTTTTATTGTTTGCATAATTATAAAAACATTGGAAATGCCATTATTATTGGAAGGCACACTTTTAGCAGCTGCTAACTAGTCTGGTTCCGATGAATTCACATATGATAGAAAAATTGCGGAATTCTACAAAGATGATATTGATACTGTAGCCTTGGGAAC
>JAUZND010001983.1:0-13134 GCA_034780555.1 Coelogynopora nodosa
AAACACTTAATTTAACAGACCAAAGAACAAACAATAGTTGTCTTTAAATGCAATCTAAGCTTTAAAACTGGAAAAATTTAGGCGCTTCGCACCGCTTTGGAGGTTCGGCTGCTCGCCTCGCCATAAGGCAGTGGTGGATTATGGGGGTGCTTTAACATTTTCCTGAAATTTATTTTGAAGCTGTTAGGATGCCTGGGTGAGTGTTGTTCTCCTGCTTCTGTTTCGTGGTTTTTAATCAAAAGTGGCTAATTTTCATATTATTATAATATGAAGGTCACCTAGAAAATAACATGTCAGCTTTTTTTTATTTTCTCGAATTATAAAATTCTTAAAGGTAATGAAAATCCGCTATTTTATTTTGTTATTCTATTATATTGGGATTTTTAAGTGATTTTTAAATGAACTATCTCCACGTTTACTCACTACAATGAATGGAGCTTTATTTAAGTGCCGTTAGACGTTCCAGTTTTAATTAGTATTTTATTTAATATTTATATTTATTTATATTACAATAATTTATTGTGGTGTTTCCGGGATAATTAACCCGGAATAAATACTATTACAATAAATACTATTACACCATAATTTATTTTAAACAAATAAAATGGTAGCGGAGGACGAATGTATAAAAATGGCACTGGAATTTTAGCAAAATTATTTTCGCTCTATAAACTTTGAGATACCTATCTTTTCAAACCAGACCATATCCCTCGAGAATCTTTAGTGTGATCTGAATTTTAATTTGGAATATAACAGCTCAATTCGTGGAGGGGGTGTGAATTTTTAGCAACTCGGTAAATTCATCATAACTTTCGCTTGTATTTGTTTCATAGCTTTCAACATTTCAGCAGCATCCATCAGTTCCATTGGTTTTTGGTTTTTATTATTAATCGTGAATACATTATGGGAAAGTATTGGAAGTTATTGATTTATTATTTTATATATAACAACCTTCTTGCTGTCAATTAATTACAAGTATACACAGAGTCAATTTTTAAAACGATTGCTCAGTTACTTTTATACTCGGAAAAGATTCTCCGCCCAAAAAATTTTGCGAGCCTGCTTTTTATTATTGACATTATTATTAGCAACCAACCCTCCTCCAGTCAACAGGCTGTTTCTTCTAGACGGCTGATTATCTATGAGATGTTATATTATCTAATCCGTATCATTTTCAAATGTTCGCGTCATCACATACAGCACACAACTGGCGCAGCTATTCTACGACGCACTACGTGTTCTCTCTCTCTCTCTCTCTCTCTCTCTATCCTTATTGTATGGATTGCATTATCTGACTTACTTGTTCTTGTCGTATGATTGATATAGTATTATGTACTACAGTTAATACTATTGTATGATCATGTCTTATTTTAGATTGTCTTCAATTGAGAGATTCTAGCCGTACTTATTTTTTAGGGCATGGAATGCTGGTATTAGGGTAATTAGTACTAGTTGTAATTTGACAGTCTACTTAGCCTTACTGTGGTGAGTGGCATGTGAACCAATGTAGTAAGTTGGTCATAGTTTCATAGATAGTGTTGTCACAAACAAATACTGTTCATTTAGATTGTCAATAAATATAGCAGTAATGTTATGATCATCACCGAACAGCATAGTGTAAGATGTACCAATCACTGTGTTTGTTTTGTTTTTATAATATAGTATGTTTTCTGTTTAATTGGTTTCACTTTGTAATGATTTATCAGATTGTTTCGACCTGTGTATATATATGTATCTAATTGATCTACTGTCCTATTGATCCTTATTTGTGTGTGCTGGTGAAGGAATGCTTTCTATCGATGAAATTTTATTATTTTACCTCAATTGTCATTTTCAATGTCGTTCTCATCGTTGTATATATTACTTACACCTTTTTTTTAACTACCCGAAGTATATATATATTTTTGGCATACTTATAGCTATTCCAAATTTGTTTAGGTTATTGCCATATTCTTTTTTATAGTTAGTTACAGCACGTTTAGGTTTTAATCGATATTTAGAATTTGTGTTAATGTTTAGTTAACTATGAATTGTGAAAGATTTCAGTGAAGTTCTTTCAAATAGTGCCTTTTATTTACTATAGCAGCTATTACTTGTATATTATATTATAACTAATCTTTTGATCCACTGAAAATATAACTTTTTTGCATCACACTCTGTATAACCAATCAGATGTTACATTAAACGCACATTAATTCAACTTAATTAAAATATTTACTTCTTTACTGCATTGCATTTGTTAATTTTAGTCAAAGGAAGGTGTCTATCTATAATCTATATAGATAGATAGATAAACTTTAAAAATTATACAATATGGTAATAAAGAACTTTTAATTATTTCAGTAAAGATATCCGGTCGTCGAATCATATTATTCTGATTTCAAGTGATAGCTGTCCCTGTTGTATGCCAGAACATCCTCGGGGAAAATCACATATTCATTGATTTTAGATATATCGGAACTTATTTGATGTATTTATGTCAGACATAATTATATATCATATTCATATTACAGTCAGGAAGTGAAAAGGCACGCTCCTCGGTTGTCAAAAAAGCATCTTATTGAAGAAATGATCTTGTTTTATGGGGTTGTTCTGCTGAATTAAAATATAAACGTTCACTTTAAATAAAATTCCGCTAATAAATTATTTTTTAAACTCAATACTTATACGATTAGATTGAAAAACGTTACGTTATAGGCCTATATATATTTGGTTTATATAGCCGACGCCTACTGTTCACTAATAAACTTCATAGTTTTGGTTTAATCAATGCATCCAGTTTATTAATATATTGTGATGCAAATCAGGGCACTGGGGCGCCTAATATAGAATCTCTATTCGTCTTATGACTGACTCCAGTAGTCATATTATCTTATTTCCTCATTAATCTGTGCTGGTGTTGGTGCAGCCAAGTGTACTTCCGGATGGTGCAGCATGTATGCACAGCACCAACACCTCATAATATCCTACCTGAACATCCGTCTACTCGAGCTTGTTAAAATTGAGTTGAGTTGCAGTGTATAAGGTATTGATTGTTCCGATCAGACGCTAACCTTTGCGTTCGTCTGTCTCATCATCAGTCGGAGCACATCTCTCTCTCTCTCTCTGTTGATTTAATATATTGATTTTCGCACTTTTATTATTAAATAACACACCCGTTGGTCGTCGAACTTATGTGACAATTTGTGATGGTGAAAACGTTGTTTAGCAACTGTCATTGATTAATGAAAGTCGATGTTACAAAATCACAAGAGTACAACCGTTTGACTTACAATCGGTGTCTGAAATTGAGTCTTTATTTTCTTTTAAAAAGGAGTGTTAAATTTATTACCATATAACTTGAATTGATGTCCTTAAAATTTTTTATTGCATTCTATAATTAACAGCCGATTGTATATATTTAGAATGTATAAAATGTATTCAAATCGAAAATACATCATCATCATTCACGTTGTAATCAGTTACTTACTAGTTACATACAGTTACATACATCTGGACTAGTGATTAATTTGTTGAATTTTTTTTCATTCATTTGTGTGATATTTAGTGACAGAAAACATGTAACATTAAATATTAATTTAGTCTCATTATTTTTCAACCTAACTGTTGTCTACCGCACCTCCCCTGTCTCCCACAGAGCGCCGAGTGGACCAGAACAGCCGTGTCTACTTCGTTAACCACAAGAACCACACGACGCAGTGGGATGACCCTCGTAGTCACGGCAACAACACCCTCCCACCGGGCTGGGAGATGCAGACCACCAACGAGGGGGTCACCTTCTTTGTGGATCACAACAATCGACGCACCACCTTCGATGACCCGCGCAAGAACACCGAGACTGGGTAGGTGGTCGGCCTGCGCCTGTTATATATTGGACTCAGGTTCTGATCTGACTTAATTATGAGTAGTAGTGAAATGGTGGGTTCGACGGCGACCACCACGCCAACAGTTTCAGTTCTACTCAATTCATGCACTATGAATGATATTAAAAAGTAGCTCAAAGGATGTTGATAATCATTTATTTTTGAAAAGTCAATTTCATGGATCACAAGTAATCAGCACGAAATTAGGTAGGTGTGCCGAAATAATTATATCAACTGAAGTCAGTAATTTAGCGACGTGGAATTGTAACTTTGAGAATTGAGGAACACCCCCATCCTCACCAAGTGCATTTTTCACTTTTAAGCAAATTTACATATTTATGTTATGTAATACTCATGAAATATGATTAATATAAAATTATGTGGCCCAGTGTATTATACAATATCGATTTTCAAAAGTCAGACACTTCTTTCGTAAATAACAACAACCGTCGTACCACCTACCACTTTGATGACCCACGCAAGAATACCGAGATCGATCAAGTAATTACGTTTTGAGAATTATAGTAATGAGCTGTTCAAAGCCACAACTGCCCCTTCCCCAACAATGAAATAATGGATAATTTTAGCAACTCGGTGTATCATTAATATCTTTGTATTAGTACTATGTATTACGTATAAAATAACTTATTTTGTCATCTTTCTTTTGAATCACGATAACAGTTTCAATTTTGCTGATGGGTGAGTACTGTGTTGTGCTACTAATGCTTTTCAGCAGGCCGATATCATTAACAAAAGTTAACAAGAGTGTGTAAAAGTGGGCCATTTTAGCGCTGGTAACAAACAGATTTCCATACCATAGTGTGTTTAATAGCTCTCTTTCTTTCATATCTTTACAAAATATGTTGCTTGTGATATATGTCTTTACGATAAACTCATAAGTAATAAACTTATAAGTAGAATAGCGGATCATGATGTGTGGCTAAATTCAGAGTTGCGCGACAAGCTTTGATAATGGTGATAATTATAGCATTGCTATATTTTTTGGCTGCCTGCAATATTGCGAATATATTGCTAAAAATCTGCGATATTTTCAAAACTTGCTGATTTAGAAAATTTAGCGAGCATTTTTTGCAGTATCTGTCACAAACATAGACATAATTATCATTATATAGTTTGCGTATATTTCTATGATATTTAAAGGTATAACTGAAAATATTGCCTTATACTTTTATTTATGTTTGTATCATTTTGATTGATTGCATTGTATTAATAAACAATTAAGTAAAACATGGTTTTTAAACGTCTCAGTATTCCAGTAAAATGCCTTCCTTGTCGCTGGTCGTCGAGAATCGATTAGTCATAGAAGTCATTCATAGTACAAGTCGTAGAAGTAGCAATGAGGTGACGGATATCATAACCACCCTCAGCTCCATCATTCTAGTAATTAGAGGTTTATCTTTGTATCAATTATTATCATTATTATAAAAAGTAGTTGATAATTAAATTAATATTTATAATAATATACTACTTATGATACAGCGTATTATAAGTATACAGGTAAGATTGTGTATTATTTGAACCAATTCTAATGCCCGCCAATTTTTATTAAATTAAGATAAATAAATAGATAATAGTAGGTTATAAACATACGTATTTTCCTATATAGATAGGAGATCAATGAATAATTAATAGTGTTTTCATTAACAACTTTCATTTGAAATTTCACTCCACTATTAAATCGATATATTTACTGCTCTATTCTATTTCTCATGAGTTATAGCTAAATCTATTGTCTTTTTAATTGAGATATTTAAAAATATTTCCACCGTGTACACAATAGTAATTTCTGTGTAGGACCCATATTTAATTTATTGATTATCGATTCGATCCATGAATATTACCTAGAAGACAATATTTGCCGAAGGAACTTTTAGCTGTCAGAATTACATAATAATTATTGAATTGTCAATCTTAGAAATATAACCGCTGAAACTAAAACTTAACAGCTGCTATTTTTCAAGATTTTGTAAGTTCCATTTTTGCTCATGCGTAGACGTAACCCTGGGTACACCAGTGACTCAATAGTAGTATACGTCCTGGCTAATAATAAAAGTAATGTTTTGTTAATTTCCTAATTACATTTGCGAACAATAACAGATAAAAAATGTATAATATTTTAATATCCTATAATATAATTACCAAGAATAGGTAACTACGGTAATCTGTCATTACATCTCCCACCTTGGCTTAGTAGCCAATATTTTCTTTTAATTAACACCTAGAAAAATTAATTGACATGACGCAATAAAATCTAATTTTAGAAGAAGTGGAAGGATACCCCGTTTGTACTTACTATAAATAAACTAATCTGTTAATTGTTGCCATTCAATAACTGCAGTATGTGATACTAACGGCTATTCTATATCTCCTCCCTCTCTCTTTCTCTCTCTCTCCCATCGCACAGAGTACCGACGGAGTGGACCTTCCAGCGCAAGCTGTCCAACTTTCGCTACCTCTGCCACTCGAACACCATGACCGGCCACGTGCAGATCAATGTAACCAGGGGCAACCTGCTCGACGACTCGTTCAACCAGATCATGCGCTTCCAGGCTTACGAGCTCCGGCGCCGGCTCTACATTGTCTTCAAGGGGGAGGAGGGCCTCGACTATGGCGGCGTTGCTAGGTAACAACTGTACACACTCACTCGTGATGTTGAATATGAGAGCTGTGATCTTCGTTCGTAATAACACAGTCAATTTCAGCGGCTTTTTTGTTTGAATATGCGGTAATATCTATTATATTAAGGTGTAATATATCAATAGCATTTGTTGATTTTCTCTACGGGTCTTTAATAAAAGATTATATTTGTATCATTATATTTAATGCATAAATTGTATTCCTTAAAACATATTAATTTATTTGTTCCAAATTATTTATAAATAATAATCGAGTTATACTAAATTTGAAAGTATTTGGTAATTAGAATATAAAAAGTTTTTTTTATAAGCTTCCAACGTTTTATAAACCAGCTTTTTGATGTTCTTTTGATTTCTAGCAGGTCCACGTTCATGGAAATCCATTTTCTCCAGTTCACTCGATATTTACCTGTAAGATCCCTAGATTAGCCTCAGTGTTCTTTTACTCGGCTTAGCTCAGCTACGTAGCTCTCCTGGAAACCTTCCTTCAATTTAGTGATCACAATAAGTCGCTATGTTTCCGACCCGTTATAGTTTGTAGTTGTTGTTCTTGATGATTAGCTGTTGTTCTTGCAGCTCCCCCAGGACCAGAGAGAAAGTCACAGACCTCCTGGGGGTTAGTCCAACGGTCGGTTAGTGTGAGGTTTGTGGGGGGGTGCAGTTAAATGTGTGGATGGTGTCGTGTTGTGTTTTGTGTTTGGCCGCAGACTGGGCATATATTTAGAGTTGTGGGGCGAAGGAAGTGTTCGTATTTGTTGAGGCGGGGGCAAGAGTTGCTGCGCATTTGTGCGAGGAGTATGCGATGGGATCTAGGGAGTGTGGTTTCAGATGTGTTGATTTTGAGAGGAGGAGTGTTGAGGAGAGGGTTGTAAGAAAGAGATTGGATGGTCTGAGTGACTTTGTTTGTGGATTTGAAGGTGTTTTGCGTAGATGTTGAGTTTGCGCTTTGGATGTGATGGGGTGAAGAATTGTATTAGAACTTGAAGGGAGGGAGAGTGTTGTGTGTGGAGATGGGGAGGATGTTGGTTTCGTGGTATAGAAGGTAGATGTTGGTTGTGAAAGTGCAACCTGTTGCTATCCTGATTTGTGGGATGTGGCGATGGATGGGGACCAGATTGCGCAGTCTGTGTAGTCATATGTGATAGCTCGCGACATGTCTCCAATCGGGATTGTACCATTATGTCCTCTCACCCCCTTCAGAGAGTGGTTCTTCCACCTGTCGCACGAGCTCCTCAACCCGATGTACTGCCTCTTCGAGTACGCCTCGAGCAACAACTACTCCCTGCAGATCAACCCGGCGAGCTACGTCAACCCCGAGCACCTCCAGTACTTCCGCTTCGTGGGCCGGTTCATCGCGATGGCCCTGTACCACGGCAAGTTCATCGACAGCGGCTTCACCCTGCCCTTCTACAAGCGGATGCTCAACAAGAAGTTGATCTTGCAGGACATCGAGTCGGTGGACTTCCAGTACTTCAACTCGCTCACGTTCATCAAGTGAGCAGCTTGTGCGCCTGTGATGGTTTTTGTAGTAATAATTATCGTCGTTAGTATCTGTGGGAATTTCTTTGTGAAGCGAGAATCGGTCGGGGATGTTGATTATTCCGCCGGCATTTTTGTCGATGGTCGTAAGTGGAACATCTTGGGTTGTCTGGAGAACCATTTAAAAGTTCAAAATTGAACTACAGTATGTTTACTGATTATACCAACCAAACTGATAAAATCTAGTAATTATATTTCTATTAAGTCTATTAAGTGTCAAAAGGTATACATTCTTTAATCAGAAAGGGAGATATTATCACGTGTGACCTTTTTGTCACCTGCGCCATTTGGAAAATTACCGGCGATTCTATTATTCTATAACTTAATTATGATTGTGTCAGTAATTGTGAAGTTGATATCCTTCTTTGGTGACATATTAATCAGTTAACTATCATGATTAATAATTACTATTTGCCTAATATGCTTCTCATTGTCGCTTAATTTATTGATCAACATACAGTTCAATATTAACTGTAGGCTCTGTATCGAATTTGAGAATGTTTATTATTGTTTTACTTTTAAGGAATAAACATAAAATATGGTATCAAAGAATAATTAATAAATATTCAGATCATGATATCTATTGCATCAAACTATGGCCCTGTTTTTTGGATGATTATTAAAGACGTTAAACATGATAAGATAAGATAAATATTCATATATGTTATGTTAACGTTTTTGAAATGATCTCGAAAGTTTGTAATATCAAGATAATTAGTTCCGACTGTGAAGAGAATTATATGCAACTAGTTTAGTACAACTAATTTTCTATGTATACTTTTCAATCTATTATATTTATTTTTCTAGTATCTCAGAGATCTCTCTCTCTCTCTCTCTCTTTCTAATTCACTACTACCAATTTCTCTATATTCTCTCTATTAATAGCCATATGTAATTAAATTCCCGCGAAAAACTGGGAAAATGGCATAAATTAGCTAAAAATCGTTAAAATGCTTTTTTTGTCGATAGTATATATTTGAGAAATTAGCTTTTATCAATTTAAAACCTGAAAAAGAATTGTATTTTTGTAAAATCAAACGATAGTCAGCGACCTATTTTTTATTATTTTGATGTTTTATGTCGATCTTTCAGATAGACTCAGTCTGATTTGTATAATTAATATTTTTCCTCAAACGAAGAACGAATATTTACTGGGCTTTTCTTTTGTTCTCGTCTAGAATTAGGTTCTCACTGATTGTATGTTTCCATTTCTAAAGAAATAACTGACCAGAGAATCAAATTACTTTTCTTCGGGAATCTTTCCTCGGAACCAATTCATCCTGCATACCAGTGTTTACGTTTTGAATTAGTTATTAAACCATTTAATGCGTTCTCTTCACTTACGAGATTGGTAAGTCGGGATTCTTGGAAGCGCCTGTTATACCTCTTTTCAACTACGATCTGTTTAAGAAATAAAAGACCTTTTTTCTATAAAAGAAACCGGGAATATCAGAATTTCTACCCTGTGTGTTCTCTTTCTCCCTCTCTCTCTCTCTTTCTCTCTCTCTCTTCTATCTCTTTCTCCCTCCCTCTCTTCTATCTCTATTCTTTCTCTCTCTCTTCTCTCTCCCCCTCTTCTCTCTCTCTCTTTTTTCTATATTTCTCTTCTCTCTCTCTTCTATCTCTATCTCTCTTTCTCTTCTCTCTTTCCTCTATCTCTCTCTCCTCCCTTTCTTCTATTTCTCTCTCTTCTGTTTTTATATTCTCTCTCTCTCTCCTCCTTGTTACCCCGCCTCGCAGGGAGAACAACCTGCTGGAGTGCGACCTGGAGTTCTACTTCGTGGCCGACTTCGAGGTGTTGGGGAAGATCGAGGAGCAAGAGCTGAAACCGGGCGGCAAGGACATTCTGGTCACCGAGGAGAACAAGATGGAGTACATCGAGTGAGACTTTGAAGCTAAAATAATACGTATCTCCACTTTCCCTCCAGCTAAGAAGAGAGTAGAAAGCAGTAAATAGCATTTAGTTGTGTTATAAAACAAGATTGTTCAGGTTTCGATGAAGGAAGACCGACGTCTGATGGGGCAATAAATACTTTTATTTTGCTGGATGAGATTTGCAATTAATTGCTCATCGTTTATTACCTTTTGGTAATTTAAAAATGAATGTATATGACGTGTACAACTAATAATGATAGCTTTCTGCTTACATTCATACAAAAAACATCATCAGCACGTTAAAAGTACCTTGGTTTTTTTTTGTTAAAGAGTATAATTAACGGTGATTATTGTTTCAGAATAAATAATTCAGATAAAGTCGTTCAAGTAGATTAAATAAAATGGGAATGGCCATTATTCGACTATTGTCTATTAAGTGAAGGATTATTAAGGTTTAATAAAACAGGGCGTCAACTCTTTAATTTGCAGATCCAAGCTAGAATTATATAGTACATAAAAAAGAAGAAATTCTCAATTGGGTAATTATTACAACGGCAAGGCAAGGCAGCGGTTACAGCTATGATTATTTATTATTATTATTTCCCGCGGTCATGAAAATCAGGCCAAAGTCACGGACGGAACTTTGTTTTTCTTATTTCCACACCTAAAAAATCGTTGTTTATATTCAAGATCTCCCAGAAAGTCATGAATTTTGTCAATCTATAAAATATTATTTTTTAATCTTATTGTTGCCCTATAAATTTTGCCTGCGTCAAGTAAATATATTTCAAAAATAATAACAGTTTATTCCGCGGTATACATTGCACTATAGAACTACTAGACATGTATTTAATCGAAATTATGGGGACCATTCAGATTCTAATTATTCTATATAACCTTGTCCATATCAAATGAAATTGGATGTGTCTGAATTTTTGGTTCTGAATATGCTTAGTGGCTCCTGGATTTTTACATGAAAAAGTTATGAAGCAGAGATAACATTTCATCACAATCAAAACGCGAGAAGTCGGTACTAAAATTATTATTATTATTAATCAGCGTTTGTAGATGGCTTAGGAGACTGTTACCGAAAGCGATAATAAAATGTTCCACAATAAAATTGTTGACGGTTACCGGATTCAGACCCACCGGATGACTGTTATTCCACCTATAATGTGACCTTATGAAAAAAACGTTGGGAAAAGGTAAAATAAAAGTGGTTGTGTTGTAATAAGCATAGACTGGCAGAGTTAGACTGTTGGAATTCGCCACACACTATCATCAAAGTTTTATATCTTTCTAATTAACCTTTTTTTTCATTTTATATGAAAATCTCTTCATTTCTTCTCCCGGCGTTCAATGACCTTAAACAAGCCGAACGCTTCAACTTGAGCACTGTATTTTTAGCTCTATGGCGTAGACAGGCTTCTTCTACTTAATGTCATGATCAGGCGTCACACGTTATCTTTCACCACCCCTCTTCTCCCCTAATTGCTTGCTTTGCTCCTCAAAGTCTGCTGGGCTGGCACGGTTCTCGGTAAAAGCTCTATAAGTTGAGACGGCTGTTTATGTTCTCCCGTACCCGCCCCTACCTGTCCATCTAGGGTGTTATAATATATAGTGTAGGTGCCAGTGCTACATGCGTATACACACGACACGGTCGATGGACACGACGTATACTGCGTCCCCTAGAGGCGACTGTACTGGGTTTGAAGGTACTCATTCAAGATGATATTTATTATGTCGCCAATGAAGGAAGCGAACATAATATATATTATCCCGAAATACAGGTAAGTCTCACTAAATCAATGGGATTCCTATAACAAGATAGCTGTTTGTTTGTTTTTACTATATATGGTATATAATATATTATAGAATGTGTTTCTTTTTGTCGCACATTGTTGCTCACCTATCTTTCTGTTTCGTTATATTTATCACGATCAGTCGATAATGGTACTCAGTCCCCCGCATTATACTTATATCCTTCGTTGCCATAACAAACGCAGTACCTCTTCAAGTGTCCTAGTATGTAGATCACAATATACATATATATATATCTTAATAGTTCTTGTAACATCTTATATTAAATTCAGTCTATAACAATAAATTGACTATATTATGTTGTATATCTCCACCTTTATTATTAGACGTCTGCATTAGTTGGGTAATGATGATCACGTGTTTATCGCTTAAATTCATTTTGTTCTTATCTATACTGCCTGGTGTGTGTACTCTACTAATATAGTTTAGTAGCCATTAAAACTCTCTTGGAATTAGAAATTGAGTGTTTGTTCGAGAGTCGACAGAACCAACACGTCACTCTGATTTCACCAGGGGGGAAGGGATGTCGGGTATTATAAAGAATATGTAGTAAATTATTTTGAGCACCGAAGACGCTGCTGGCATAAACTAACAAAGGTACAGTTTAGTATCCTTGTTTTTGTGACGGTATCGTTTTATGATATTGTGCTGTGGAAAGTTTCACTTCACTTTGTATAAAAGTTTACACCAAAATCTGCAAGTATAGATAAGGAAAGCCTGGAAGAATCAAAGACTTTAATTTAATTTAAGAATAATGAAAACGTTTAACCATTTTCCTGCATTTTTGGTTTGATGCATTTCTAAATGACCCAAAAATGAATGTAATATTAATAAAACAATGGAAAGTTTTAAAGACAGTTGATACATAATAATCCGCAGAAGGCAATGTAGATTATATGACAGTAAATAAGGATTTATGTTATTTAATTTCCTGCTACTTCTCTAAACTTGTACAACGTATTCTTTACTATTGCTTGAAATCAATCTAGACTCTATGTAATCTGAATAGCCTCAATTTGTAAAAGTTATGATTGGCTTTTGATACACGATAATATTATAGTTGATGATGGTGACTGCTAGATTTGTTTAAGCATTCACTATAGATATATATATATTATTAATTTTGTGAAAAATCGATTTTACTTTCATTTAAATGTGTTTAAATTCTTTAAAATACACTCTTAAATTAAATATATTGATTTCTTTTGCAGTATTAATATTTCGTATTCGTAGACATTTTGTTATTTACTATAGAGTTATTGAATGGTCAAAAGTCTATACTGCATTTTATAAATTCGAAAGCATAGAAGTATATACTGAGCCGTAGGCGAAGTTTATACTTCTATGCTTAAGAATTTAAAAAATGCAGTATTGATTTT
>JAUZND010001984.1:0-13133 GCA_034780555.1 Coelogynopora nodosa
GGGGGGGTGTTTAATGGATCCATTTTTATGGATTATCCGTTAATGGATCTATTTAGCAACCACTTACCTTATTGTGTGTTGTAAACATAATAAAATTATAAATTCAAAAGTTTTACATGTAAATTGTTCATTAATGTTCCACTGAAAAATACAATGCAGTAGGGATCAATAACTAACCTGTGACAGACAACGTTTATAATTGAAATTTTCCCATTTGTATCCGAGATGCTTCCCATAATTTCGTTGACTATTACAGTTAACATTTCATAAAATGTAATATTTAGAATATTTACATTTATTTTCTAATGTCTCATACATTTGTCTTACAAGATACATAAAACCATGCTTTCTATGATATAATTTCGATAATAACAAATAAGTATATTAACCCTATAATTTATGAAAATATTTGCAAAGCTTATATGCAAATGTACAAAAATAAGAAAATACAGCAACTAAGTCATTTCTGATTTGCAATGTTAACTTTATTACTTCATATTCTTTTTTAATACAAATATATAAATTGTAATATGATTATTGTATATTATGATATTTAGATAGTAAAATTATAAAACTCATTTAAAATATTTAATTTTTGGAAGATTTATTGTCAGATTTACAGTCAGATCTATAGTCATATCTGTAATCAAATCTATAGTCAAATCTATAGTCAAATCTATAGTCATATCTGTAATCCAACCTATAGTCAGATATGTATCAGATCTATAGTCTGATTTATAGTCAGATCTAAGTCAGATCTATAGTCATATCTGTAATCAAATCCATAGTCAGATCTATGGTCAGATATATAGTCAGAGCTATAATAGTCAGATCTGTAGTCAGTAATTATTTGATCAGATTTAGTGATACATATAATAACATAATTTGAGAATATTTATTTTAAAACGATATTTTTCGCAATATATTTTTTGATCTTCAGAAATGTGGTGAATAAATATAAATAAATACACAATTCTTCAATTTGTTAATGGAGAAACCAGATTCTAACGTATAAATAAATTAATTGTTCTTTTAAAAATTTAAAAATTGAAAGTCTAGAAGTCTATAATTATTTTATAAATATAAATATATACGTTGTGCAATAGTTAAAAAAGTAATATTAATAACTAAAAAATCTAAAAATTATTTTTTAGGAAGCGTTTGCTGAATGAATTTAATTTAATTTATATATATATAAATAAATAGTATATATAATTATAGCTAAGTTCATAGTGAAGTTCACTTCAATATAGTTAGTTGTTATAATGCATTCAATGTTGATATATCGAAATTCAGTTAATTTTAATATTAATGTTACAATAATTAATAAATAAACATACAATAAAAGCCTTTTTAAAAGACAAAAGAATATTTAAAATAAATCAGGTAAATTTTAAACTAAATACCTACATAATGCATACCCACAACATTTTTGTCCATAAAAATGTTACATAAAATTGACCAATATTTTTAATTAATTCTATTCACAGAAAAATGTATTGCTCACATTTTAAAATAAGATAATTAAAATATTTTAAACAAAGCTATAACAAAAACATAATATGTCATATATATATATTTTTTCTATGAGACAATTTTGACTTGCAATTCATTTAGACCAGCCATTGGAGTATTGATTTTTAGTCCACGAATTTTTTATTCAACTTGGATTTGGTACTGCTTGTCCTTCAAACTAAATACCTTATACCTAAAAGTATTTTCAATGTATAATGTCATTAATATTTGATATGTTTATTTTTACGAACATTGGCGTAATATTATATAAATCATGTATTTGACGAAAAGTGAAAATAAATAATGAAACACAACAGGACATAACACAACGTTTAGTTGATAAATTGCAAGTTTTCTTTAACATTAATTTACACATGCATAGTACAAAAATCTATAAATTGCGTCATAAAAAAGCATAATTGGGCAAAATTTTCGAGACGTACTGAAAACATCTGATTCATTGTAAAATTCGAAAAAACATTTTTTATTAAGTTTGACACTACATTTTGGACAATGGATGGAAGAATGTATTATTTTTGCAACGGCCTTCACGAAGTCCTTTTGTATACAGATGGCCGACTGCATCCAAACGAACATCTCGAACAACATCTCCGGACGGTCCAGGCCGTAGTTTTCATGTCTTAATTTGAAGCAGGGTACGACAAACCTTTTGAAGAAAGTCAATTTGACACAACTTGCTTCACAACCCACGCTGAATTCACCAGCTTGCGCTACCAAATATGTTCAGACAGAGAGCAAAAAAGGGAAGTACAACTTTTTCCTTCGAATAAAAGTTCTATAGTTACTGAGTCACCTGTCCAAGAGGTCAACTCGGACCATATGTTTGTTGTACTTATTTATCACATTGGGCTGCGGAATGGTCATGAGTTTTCATTCAGTCCCAGAAAATTGTTTTAAATTAGTCAGCGGGCACCACTGAGTCGTGGTTTGTAGCAATACATACCGGTTTGCTGTCGTTCCACTTTACGATCAATACGTCTCCATCAACCACGCAGTCATAATGTCCACGTATTTTTCTTTTTCATTACTGTGCTCTCGAAAAAGGTGCTTTGGCGATGCGGTTCTCAAAGACTGTACCGTACCAGATTCCTCGTTCCTTCAGGAACTTCAGCAAACTGTAAGACATAAAAAAGTTGTTAAATGTTATTCCGTGGTGTTCTACATTATCCACAGTGCTCAGCACATTGAGAACAACATGTTCATTGAGTGCTGTTTCAGTTCTAGCTGCAATTTTTCCTGAGTATACATCGAGGTAAAAGGAATAACCCGTATTCGATGCGAGGACCCACAGCTTGTAATCAAATTTGACTTTTTGTTGTGCAAAAACTATTTGCAGAATGTTTTCCTGTGTATGGCCGGCAACATCTATTCATCAATATAAATGTACAGTCGCTCGCTGAAAGCATCATACGTTTTCAATGGTATATTAGTTGCTTGCAAAATAGGTATTATTTGAGCCATTTTGTCATTTTTATCAAGGTATGTATTGTTTGCAAAATACATGTGTTTCTCCATTTGTCTGAATTTATTTGGGAATTGAATTAGTGACCAGAACATTTTTGTTGTGGCAAGGTATGGTAGCCGGAGTGTAAGATGATGCCTCAAAATTTGAGAAAATATGTCTCTGTTAGCAGAAATTGCATATTGTTTACCTGTTGAGCATGAACAATGCTTTTGTTTTCAATAAAATTGATTCTTTTATCATAAAAATAGCACCGGAAAACCTCAAATGGACTCAATTCAGCAAGTTGTTGATGTGTCTCAGTAACATTCGGAGAACGAGGTTCAGCATGTGGTTTATCTTTGCCCAAAAGGATCAAGAAGAGTAAAGTAGTTGAACCAAGTCGGAATAACTACTTTACTATTCTTGACCCGTTTAGGGAGTTGCTATTTGGACGTGGATGGCATTGAGTCATCTTCATTACTATCACGGGAAACTTAATTAAATTTTACTACTATTTGTAAAGGAATGGCATTTGTATTAGTCATTGTCTCGTTTTCTTCGTCAGAGACTTCGTTGACATCTGGACGAAGAGCGATAAGTTGTCGGACATTGTCTTCATCTCCAGTTATTAAATCAACAGATTCCTCTAGTGTATATACTCGTTTCCGTACCATTCTGAAATGATATAGAAATGCACAATAATGGAAATAAAACAATAATAAAATGTAAAAAAAGCAAGTATTTATTTGCGGAAGCAAATCTAATAGTTGTTCTATACACGGATATAAGGAGTTGTTCTATACACGGATATAAGGAGTTATTCTATACACGGATATAAGGAGGTATTCTATACACGGATATAAGGAGGTATTCTATACACGGATATAAGGAGGTATTCTATATACGGATATACAAGGAGGTATTTTAGAGTAATTGTACAATTTCTACATTATTGTTCACAACATACGCAGTACCCTAGTGGCTATTGTATTGCTCTCATTGCGAAGTTATCATTATTTTATCTTTATTATTATTTATTTAAAAAAGAGTCTATAGCAACGTTTAAAGAATATATTTTAAGTTTTACAAATAACTATAATAACCACTAATGTTAATAAAAACAAACAAGTTTAGTAAACTTCATTTTTTATTTATAATATTTTGATTATGTAAGCACATTTACATAACAACAAAGTATAACTAACTTGTCATTAAAATAAAATAAATATAGAAATCTACTTACCTATCAACACGACGTTAACAATTAACAATTAAACATAAAATTGATTAAAGAATTCAAAAATACTGTCTTCTATATAAAAACTCTTTAAAAATACACTAACGATAACGGTCACAATATTTCTAACAAGTTCATGCAATGTTCGTAACTTTTATATATAACAACTTATATATAACTTTTATAAATAAATAACTGTAATAAATGTTATTCTACTTGCAGTAGTCTATTCCAACATGTAAACTTATACATTATACTTTTATTTTTAAGTTTATCAGTCAATATAGTTATAGATTACTAATATTAATAGTAAAAGTAAAAGTAAAAGTAATTTTAATAATTCTTTATTTTATATTAAATTAATCAGTCAATATAATTATGCTAAGAATTTGTACAAATATTGCAATTAGTATAAATACAAATATTATAATATTATATATTATATTTTAATACTAATTAATACTATAAAAACCATATACATATGAATAACGTGTTTGTATATATTTACGAGCCTTAAAATAGCACCATTTTTTCATATCTCAAAGGATTTGTTTCAAAATAGAATACTAAAATATTATAATGTTTAACTTTATATAATTAAAATAATATAAAATAGTTATTTGATGTTATTATTTTCGACGTAATATATTTTAATAATGTTAGGAATTCGACCTCGTTGACAGATTCAAAAAATATATTTTTAAAACCACACAATTACAATACCAATGTTATGTCAAAATCTATTTTGGGAAAGCCTCTTTTTAAACTGTTAACTAAAAGTAATAGAAAATGCTTCATTTTAATTATTGTAAAAGATTTTAAATGTTTGCTACAATTTTAATGTAACATTAATAACATTTATAACATGGCAGATCAACTTTTTTTAATTATTGGATTCTGTATACAAATTCATTCTTAGTAACTATTTTTAACTGTAAATACTTGCTGACACATTTCTAATACATTACAATATTTACCTTGAGAGAAATCTTGAAATATCTTGAAAGAAACCATGAATATTTCATACTTGAATGTATATTTAGTTATAGTATATTTACAGATTTCAGTATAATGTATCAAAAAGGATAAGGTAAACATTTTGTAGGATGCTTTTAAAATTAAATAAAATAAAGTTGTTATTTAAAAGTTTTTTTTATATAATATTCTTATATTCCTAATAAAATTTATTATATCTTGAAGAAAAAAATATTGAAAAGTTGTCAATCAAAGTTTCAAATTTATTGACATATAAAGCACAATACATAAAACTTTTTGATTACTTACAGTATAATTGATATAACATTCATAAATCGGATACATTTTTGTCTGGATAAAATGTGGATAACAGCAAGTTCGGCTAATAGCAAGTTTTTTCTTTTAAATGTATAGCAACTTGCTAATACGGCAATTCTACACCAAGTGGCCATTTAGTAGGCCATTAAATCAGATACAATATTAGATTTGGAATTAATACACTCAATAAACTTAATAAAATTTAATTTGTGATTTTCTAACTAAATATAATGAAGGTATAAACCACAAAATTTAAGAAAAAATCTATTTGGAACTAATTTATGCAAAGCCGCTATTCTACATTTTAAACAATTGCTTAAATTGAAAATAGAAAATTCGTAATTATCGATTCCATCGTTTCACTGATTCAATTCAATCTACAAAAGATATATAAATCACGAAATGTCAAAAGATTACGTACACGACAACTTGACATTTTATTTCAAGCTGGGCAAACAGAGATTTCGGAATCAGCATACTCAAATATTATAGAGATACACTTTTAACAAGAACTGCTTTTCAAACTAAAGAGGATTATTTCTGAACATATGTTTGTATAGACTATGTAAAATAACATCTGATTTTATAATATATTATTAGATAGTGTACAAAATCTTGATTATGAAATATAATGTGACATTTAAGAACATTACCCACACAGAAAAAAAATTGTATTGAAAAGGGCTGTTATTTTTATCCAAAGGGTGTATGGAAGGATGTACATGGAAGGATGTAGGCCTTAAGCTCCCCTCAAATGTTTGCATACATTTTGATCACCCAGAAAATTTTGAAAAAATACGAAAAACAAAAAACGAAATAATTGCCCTCTAATTGAAAGATATATAATATTAAAACAAATATAAAAAAAAATTGAAATATGCTCCTCTCAACTTGCCTATGTACACCTCTGCAACTGTTAGTCGGTAAGACCTACTTGTTATAATACCATTTTTTAACATTAAATATATTAAATAATACAGTAATACAGCTTAATTAAAAAACATTATCGATACCTACAATAGCTTCGAGTTAACTCTCTGAAAATTAAGCGAAAGTAAAGTAATCCGTACGTACGTACGGAAACATTATAATATATATATAATTTTAGCATATTTCTGTTGCTATGAAAATAGCAAATTTATATTTTTATTACAAACAATTAAAAAGAAGCACACATTTATAATACAGGGGATGCATGACATTTGCACTTAAATAGATTTATGTGTTGTTGTATTTTTTTGGGAGTAATTATCAGTTTATGTTTAACTTTTTGCCATTAGTCAAAGTATGTTTTTATAATCAAATTAATCATCAAATGTGTTATAGTATTTCCTTTTTAACATATTTTGTTCCACGAAATCATATCTCGGATGAAGCAATATATGTCTTATTTTGTCTCTATCACTACTTCAACTCTTCTATATATGACGGACCTTATCACTTCTTCGATTCTGCATCAAAGTAAGTAGGCCCTACCAACACTGGTTTAGTAGATAATGCAGCCCTAGGCTATAATATGCAGATGGGGGTGAATCACTTTACAACATGATTTACTTTGTTCTTTAAAATATGGCAGACTGAAAATTCGTTGCTAAAATAAATATTCGTCGATTGATTAAATGAGAAATAATATATCTTTGATAAAAACGATTTAATCCAAATTATTCAATTTAACCTATCAATTATTAATTTCGGAAAAATACAAAATATAACGGAAATATGTCATCATTAAAATCTGATACGTGATCAGTGGTAAGTGATATATACTTAGTGAAATAACAACAAAAAACATCTAATTATATGAAGTGTTTAGAATATTTTGAAACACTTAGTTCCCCTTCCCAAGATAAATATAATCCACATTCACAAAAATATCACTAGTTCTCATTCTCCACAACTCTGGCGCAATCTCACTAACGACACAGTTTATGACGTACAACTTCTCTATCATGATACATCATAATATTTAAATATTTAAATTCAAAAAGAGTTTTCTTAAATAATTTTAATGTATTTGTTAATTGGTTATGGAACATACAGATAAACGTAAATTTTTGCTGCCCCTTATATAGTTTGTATTATGAACCAATTACAGCGCTACATTGTTTTTAATGGAAATTGTCCAATGAGACTGAAAATAATTAGACAAAAATATAGCTAAAGACAATAATGCAAAACGATTTAAAGATTGTAAGTAGTTAATAAAGGTTAAAACGTTTAGAGTAGGAGTGGCTGAAATCTAAAACATGTTCACACCAAATGAGACATCAACTGGAGCCGATTTTGGCCAGGCTATGATGTTCACGGATCTTGCTCTACTACTAACTACATTCACTCTAAATTGTTGTCTGCTCGTGATATTCTACACAAGTAAACTGAATTGCTCAGAGATGGCAAACATTCTGATTTTTTCCAGTGCTCTCATGGACAATGTCTGTGTCATAGTATACCTCTTCTCCGACTCAATGATTCCACTGTATTCTATATTCAACCTTTCGGTGCTTCCATTTCTGTGCAAGTTTCGTCGGTACGCCATTCAGGTAAGGCTCACAGGACGCAGTCTCCTACTCGCCACACTCCTCCGGCAGCCTCGCCCTAAGCCGTCCATGTCGCCTAGCAACGCCGTAAATCAAATATCCTGCGGAATTTTCATATTCCCCGCCCTGGTCTGGTTTATGGCACTCAGCTGCAACATCTGGACGGTGGTGCTCTACGAGTGCAAAATGGTCAACTGTTGGCTCAATCCCAGCGCAAGCCACAACCAAAGCCTCATGGCGATCAATATTCCTCTCAGTCTTCTCGATACAAATATCAATTCGGTACGCCTCGGTATCATCGTCCACGCCAGTCTGACAATTGGGCTACCGCTCTTGCTTTGCCTGTTGTTTCTAATGCAGAGACTGGTTCACTCGAATACACGCTCTCTGCCCTCGCCAACGACAGGAACTTTGAAAAAGTCTTCCTTGAAGTTGGCTTGTACTTTTCTCCTTGCAACTCTGGTGTTAAGCTGTCCAGACCAGCTGTCCAATCTCTATTTGGTTCATCAAAGTCGCGGAACCAATAACACTATTACCGGTGAAATGGTTTTAATTGTTGTGGTCAGTCAAATGTTAATGTATTTAGAACTCGTACTGAAACCATTTTTATGTTTGACTTCACACAAGATAATTAGAAAAACAATTGAAAAATCTATGAGAAAACTATTTTCAAGAAAGCCTAAGACATTGGATTCGCCGCAAGATGTACAACTGGAATTTCTCTCAAATGAATCCAGAGACCAATACATTGAAGAAAGTTCTACAGAAAGAGTTGGTTAAATGTTAATATAAATAAATGTACAATTCTTCATTGATTTTGTAATTTAATTTTCATCGACTTGTTGAATGTGTAAGTAAGTCATTGTTTACTGTAATTAATATCTAAAAATTTAATACTTGGTGTATAATTTGTATGACTATATCAATAATTTAATTAATTTTGTGAGTCGTTTTTAATGTGTTTGATATGTTAATTAATATGCAACAGAAGAATATAAAAAGATACTATAAATTTAAATTGTATAGATATATAGAATGATCATTAATTTTATAAAATGTAAATAACATTTACGAAAATATATATTTTTCGAAGTTACAATTTTTTTTTAATTTACTGAAGTAATCATTTCATAAATAAACAACAATAATTAAAGTTAAACTAAAATCTCTTGAAAAAGGTATGACTAAATGCATCTTACTGTTTGTAATGTTTCTTAAAGAAAATACAGAGGATATATTTCGAAAAACTTCTTTCTTAAATATGTAATTGTTTCTGATACTATTCTGGGCTATATTTAGATACATTATTATTCTTCCATCATTTTTTTTATTAATTTTTTTAAAATTTAATGTGGATCATAAATTTAAGATTATATTACATTAGCTCTAGTCACATTTACAATAGTCCAACATTAATTAGTTAACAATATTTTAAAAATTATCTACATGATTTGGAATATATTTATTTAAACAAAAACATATTTTTTATCCCACTGTAGGACCTCATCATTTGAACCTGCTCAGCACCCAAATAATATAGTCCTATATTATTTGGGTGCTGAGCAGGTTCAAATGATTTTTAATATAGTGACGAAATATGAGAGAGTATGCTATGTTATATAGAATTAATAGTTTATGTAATGATTAATGATTAATTACGTCATAGTATTCAATCAGATTTCTCCATGTAATACAAATTAAAATTCTGGCAATATGCCCACCCACCCATAATAATATTTAAAAAAATTATTGAACAAATGACACATATAGGCCTATTAGTTGTTTTCCAATTTCGAAGTAAAATTTCTCAATAACTTAAAATAGGCTAATGACTAAATAATAATTTACTTTTTAAAAACGTATTAGCGTGATGAATACGTATAACATATTAAATAACACTTTGAAACCTCTATATTACACATTTTGTCATTTTTAAGAATCACATTTCTAGCGTAAAAATGGTAAATGTTGTCTGTTTTCAAAATAGAAAAGCACCTGTAAATAGATTATCGCTAAATAAATAAGATGACCCTTTCTTCACATTGTGGAACCTGTGAAATAGCATTTTGCTTATTAACTGTGGCACTAAACGCCAATATTAGGCCTACATATACTCAATGCAAAGATTTTTTCCGACATAACTTATACTCGGGAGTATATTAACTGTAGCTGTGGTGCAAATTCAACTACATTTCAGGTTGTTTATTAAGATTTTCAGGTTGATTATTAAGATGTTCAATATTATATTCTGAGGTAAAGTTTATCACGTGACTTGATATCTGTGTCGTTATCGATTGACCATGTATTCTCAATTCTTTTCCTCAATGTTGTCCAATATTTGTTGTCGATATTATATCGATATCATGCTGCAAGTAATGTCATCAAATTATCTTCAATATATTTTAAATTTGTTGTAATTTGATTTGACTAATTTGAATGCTAATCATTTTATGACATGGACGTCAAGTACTGAAAAAGTGATATTATAAACAGAATTTGAATATTACTATCTACTGAAACATGTATTTTTTAAATTCTTATTTAATAAATGTTTTTGATATATATTTCTTAATTACATGTTTCTATACTGAATTTATGAAAAAAACATATTTTAAAACCATAAAAATCCATATTTAGATATAAACTTGTATGACATTACTATGATTAAAGCATGATATCTTTTTGAATACAAATATTTAAAAAAACTCACTTTTGCAACATGAATAGTTTTCCTCAATGCAAATGTAAACATTAAACATCGATTTAATGACACAAACAATCATTTTAATACTAAAGGTGTTTTATATGCAAAATTTGTCATTAAATATCAATAAAAGTATTTATTTATTTGCCTTTTTAAAAAATAAAACGCTATATCATTTGACCAATTTGTTAGAAATTTAAATTTTTTAAAAGTAGCTTTACATTAAGCATAAGTAAAAAGTTCAGCTTAATAGAATATAATAAGTATACTTTAGACATGACATTCTCTCACAAAAGGAGGTATATGTTTTTCATCATGAATTTACTAAATCCTGGAAAAATAAAATGTAGAACCTTTTACTTATTGTCAAACGTGTTTTCCAGATGTTCTCTATATCGAGGCATAAGTTAATATCTTACAATAACGTAAAACAACTCCTGAATTACAAACACAATCAATATAAATTCAACTTTGAAATCAAAATAATCAATAGTTTAAAATGAATACAATAATTTATACATATTACAACTAAATTAATAGACACATGATATTGAGAAAATATTTATTTTTATGTCTAGCTGCATGTTGACGGCCGCCTGTTTTTTAATGATACAATCCATAATTAATACACTGAAGACAATACAAATATTCACTAAATCACTATGACAGTTATTAGTGTCTGTTGGTCTACGAGTCATTACCAACCTACACTGATCTAAAGGATGATAAACTTGACCAGGAAAATTTTTTAATTTCTTTCCTACTAATAAACGTCATGGTGATTTAGTGAAATATTTTACAGATTATTTTTAGTTTATTAATTAAATAAATATTTTCCCAATCCGCTTATTAATGTCTGTATAATATAAATAAATTTTGTAATAATTTCAAATTATTGACTATTTTGATTTTAAAGTTCAGTTTATATTTATTGTATTTTTTATTCAGTATAGTTGTTATATGTTAATTTGCCTTGACAAATACAACAAATTCTCGAAAATGCGTTTGGCAATACAATTATTTTTTAGCATTTAAAAAAAATATTTTTACACTATTTATTTATATTTTTAAAATTTTAAAATTTGTAAGTTTTATATAATGCCTCCATTACCCGCTTAGAATTATAAGAAAAGGTAATCGTATTATCAAAAAAATATATAATAAAATTTGGTGTTAATAGGTTCAATTGGTATAAGAGTTTGTACAAAAATTTTGTTGAAAATATGTTAATCTTTAATAATGTCAAAACAAAATGGCGCATATTATTCCTAAAATACATTAGTCTATTCGACTTTTTTAAAAGAAAAGTGACGTCTAAAAATACTAATACATTATTGCACATTAAGAGATAAATAAACAAACAAAAAAGTTTATACATATTTAACTTTTTAAATATTTGTTAATGATTTAAATGTATACTATTTTTTATTATTTTATACTATTGTTTGCCAAATTATTTCAATTAGTTGTCTATATAGTGAAGGGCGGGATGAATGTACTTTAGAAATTAAGATATTTATATAATTCATTTTAAATATTCATATTTATTTGACATAAACATACTCTAATAATAAATGACATATTTACATGTTAATACATGCATAACATTACATAACATTACATAACATATTATGTAACTGTTTATCCACAATATAGCAATACCAAAACATCTATAGCTTTTTACATCCGTTAAGTTTCTTATCATCATACATTATCTAGCAATTCTTTTTCTTTTTCTCATTTATATTTAGTTTATAATTATCCAATAATTTAGTATAATTATATTACCTACTACAATATATTAATAATTTCCATAGTACTAATACAATATTATATAGAACGCTAACAATCTCTGTTATTATTATTGATTATTGCCTATATGCTATGCTTGTATGTAGGTATATATATATATATATATATAACCTTATAGGCCTAGTGCCTAGTTCCTATTACCATGCAATGATATTTAATCGAATGAATATGGATCGATGTAATATTAGCAAAGAAGGTATACTATCAAATAACCATAGTAATTAGGAGATATAATGGGCGGTATGAATAAAAAGAAGTTCCTACTTATGAGTTCCTACTTTAGAGTAAAAGTTAATACATTTTTTCGTATGAATAATCTTTTGCTTTTACTTTGGAGTAGGAACTTGTTACTTCGAACAATTATCAAATATTACTCAATTTCTATTGGCCAAGCCTATTCAAATAGATTTTAATTCTATTCGTTGTTCAATTCGTTCCTAATCTATTTAGTTGTCAATTCTTTTTGCTGTATTTTGAAGGTTGACTACGTGTCTTAATCATTAAGCATACTACGTATTAAAATCATGTCTTCTGACAACTCAGATGTGGAGAGTATCAGCAATGAAAGTG
>JAUZND010001985.1:0-13131 GCA_034780555.1 Coelogynopora nodosa
TTAATATTGCTTGTGTATAATTCATGGTTTTTAAACAGCAGCATTTAGAAATCGGGCGGAACTTATGGCTCACCCTGGTGATGTTTAGCACATATTTGACGATAATAATTTGAAATTGTTGAAGTGTGGTCAGTAAGGTAAGTTAATATTTGAGATTAATCAAGTTAAGAGCATGCTATACAGTATAGGAATATCTAACTCTTGACAAAATATATAATCGATATAGAGACGCTTCAAATGATTGGTTGATTGGTTGAATTATTTGATGATTGTTTGAAATTATCAAAATCAAATTATATTATCATTTTGTATGCATTTTCAAGGGAATTAGTTCTGGAAGGCGTCTTTTACTTTTAGATGAATATATTCAGACAAGTGACGTTATGAGGAGGATGAGATGAACTTTGACTAATTGTTTTTAGTTTACTGACTGATCTTGGCTACCTTTGGAGGATAACCTATATCCTATATATATATATATAATATATATAATTTCATAATCATATTTATAAATTAATTTTATTTATACCTTGAAATTGCATAAACTCGAAATTTAAGTTCATTGTCAATTTAAACTGCGTTGAATCTTCACAGAATGAAAATACCGTCAGAGCATGAATGTTATAACAAATTACAATGATACTATTGATATAATGGCTATTCATATTTAGCTATGTTATTTGTGGTAGATTCAAGGTTATGCTATTATTTATAAAGATATCTATGTTGTGTAAATTCTAGGCTATTAAAGTTCATGTAAAACCATATTAATTATATTTGAGTGAATTTTCGACGTTATACGACCCATTTGGTTTTTAGAATATTAACCTTTTACCGACGGCTATATAAAATTCCAAATAAAATATTGTTAGTTCATTTTTTGTTGTTAATTATGCAACATTATTAAAAAAAATTATTATAAAGTATTTAAATTAAATAGTATGGAATATCATAATAGTTTCATGAGTATAATCAAAAATATTATGTTAATAATTATAAACTATAATAAGCAACAACCATGAGTAATAATAGTAACAATAGAAAAAAATTCCAGCGATGTGATAAAAGATAAATGCCAAGTTGGTTTATAATTATACATATTAAGTATGTACAATATTTATGAGTAGGTAAATGTTACATGTTTATTTTGAAAAATTTGAATGACACAATTTTTATCAACTTTTGATTTTAAATGTTTTATTTTGATATCTTTATATAATGAAAATATCATAAAACACATATTTATAATTGAAAAAAAATTGTTTTCAATTTCCCCACATCCAATCAGATTGCTGATATAAACGAAACAATTATAGCCTTTTTATAAAATACGTAGTTAAAATTTTTTATTCCATTATTCAAAATTTCAACGACAAATTTTTTTGGGAGGGGGTGGAAGGGATAAATATGTCTGTGTTTATTTTAGGAGTATTAGTATGTAAAATCTTAGTTTTTAATTGTTATGAAATAAAGAGCAATGTTTGACGGCAGCTTATTCTTCTCAGTTCATAGCTGAAATAGTCTTTGCTCCATTGACACGGGAAAACACTTACCAGTCTACCCCCCTCTTCATCTCTCCTCTTCCTGCAGCCTTCGTGGAAGAAGAAGTGGCCAATTTTGTTGACTCGGTTGAAGTCTTCTCCAATTTTACAGCCTCACTCGATGGCTCCACCTCGTAAGCCGACTGCTTATACTAACATTATAACTTTCGTAGGTTTAAACACTATTAGACAGTTTGATGCGGTCAAACAGGACTCATCAACTAATCAAGTTGTGATAAGAATATATTTTATATCGTGTGTCAAGAAAAGTTTAAAGTTCTGATTTATTATAATATATCGGGACATATTCATTACATACTGTAGCTATATATACACCAAATTTTGCACCAAATTGAAACCAAAATAAGGCTTTCTGGAATCTATTTATTGCTCCATTAATTAAATCATTTTTCGCAAAATTTGTCAAATTGTAATTTTTCCCATTATATTTATTTTAAAGTTATTTAATATTTTTGTTATTAATTTCAGCTTATTTGTTAACGTTTTATACCTAAAATTGTAATGCAACGCCCCACCCCTTAAATATTGGTTTTATTTCTAAATTACACAATTTAAAAACTGCTACTAAATAAACCGTATGTAAAATTGATGATAATATTATATTTGATACACAATCATTGTGACTAATAATTGTTCATGTTCGTATAGTAATATAATGCCTAACCTCTGTTCAAGGTATAAATTAGTTATATATATAGAAATATGTTTATATTATTTGGAGGCTATTGGATTTATATTGTGCGGCAATTCTATTCTATATAATTGCAAGTAGAAGGATTTGAATAAGCTCCCCTCTTGTTGTAATAAATTCAGTCCACTAAGATGATGAATGCTTTGGATACCTCTACTATGTCAAACAGGCCAAATGAGCTGCATCTTTTTGGTCACACTCGGTCATAGTCTAACTATATGTCTATTTTTGTGTGTGTTATACTGTTGGAAAACAACAAAGCCTCGAAAAGTCACGAATTGTATTTTTTGCAGTAAATTATTTCTGGAAAATTAGGCTTCGTATGCAATGTATAGTTTCGAATATTAAATTAAATATTAAATTTTAATTGTAAAAAAGGTTTAATTATTTCTATGTTATATTCTTCTTCTCGACACTCCTATTTATAAACATGAGTAATGCAATAATTTTCAATGATATCTAAATTTTTGATATTTTAGAAACAATTTTTTAAAATTGTTTTCCACACTATTAGTGCCGCATACATTTTATACAATATTATTTTATAATAATACAAAAAGTTTCATATATATAATATGAGCTACATCGTTTAGGACATAATTTTACATCACTCAAAGAAGATTTATTTTGGGCACCAGCCAGTTTTAATTTTATTCGAACAGTTTGTCCAGCATCACATCAATGAAGTAAACATGACATCAAATTAATTAATAACATCCTATTATACCAGGTTGTCTGTTATGCAATGCGACCCATTTAAGGAACTTCACTAATTCAAGGTAGGTTAGTTCGATTTTACTACTTATACATTGATTAGAAGTACCCTAATAGTAGTAATCGATAATTCAAGTACAATTATGGATTTTTCTAAATACGATGCATTACGGCCATGTATTATCCGATTAGAGTGATTTCAATGGAGATTCTGACCAAGTCAAGGTAGCTGAGTTTGATTTTACTACTTATGAATTGATCAGAGATACCCTAATAGTAGTAATCGTTTATTCAAGGTGACATCATTTTTGTTTTTAGTCTATAACTTTTGATGCTTACAACTTATGACAACCAAACTTGGTATGATGACTTACAAATATAAGATCACTATTTGTATACTACTTACAAATATTTGTAAGAAGTATATAATCTTAAAAAAATGAATTAGTGTCTAATTACATTATAATCTTATTATTTAATTATAAATATTGTTTTAATAGCGTTTTTAAAATGTTGAACGAAGAAATGACGTCATTCGTTGAACGTAAAAGACGTCAAATATTTTATACTACTTTTTTTGTAAGTAGTATACTTTTTTAATATGTATTTTTTATATATTAAAATAAAATTTAATAGATAGACATTCAGAATAGCTATAGGCTAGCGTAAATTTTTTAAAAAGCGGTTGAAATTTAACGATGTTATAGACATTTTAGTGATTTACGGCTGATTAAACCAATTATTATTTTATATAGAAGAATGAAATGAAATAGATATACTAGCACAATAGTTATAAGTCAGTGCAATTTTTAAATCAGTTGAAATTTGACACAATTGTAGACATTTTACCATTGTGATGTATTATGGCTATGTACTGCACGATGATTTCAATGAGGATTCTGATCTTCACTCAGCTTGATTTTGCTACTTGGAGACTGATTTTGATGAGAGTTCTAATTTCTAAATTCTAACTTCTTATTTGAAAAATCGAACTCTCTGACCTTGAATTAGTCGTAAACAATTTTGACCTTGATTAAATCGGCCAATAGGAAGCCATAGTAACTAAAAACAAATACTCGATTCTGATACGCGATTCGATTCAAAATCATTTTTCTCAGGTGGGGGGATGAGTCATGATCTATTTATAGACATGAGTGATAAATTTATCTATAGGTACGGTCGAATCGACTCTTCCTATACTACTTAGGAGATGCAATTAAATGTATTGTCTATCAATTTAGTACAATATAGTGTAGACTTTCAAGGCGATTTTAAGTTCATCATTTGTTTTCCAATCATGCGTTTAGTTAGCTGTCCATTTTGTGCCAAATATTTGCTAATTATTACTCATTAGATAGAGGAGGAAATGATGCGAAAAGAACAGTTTTTAGCCAAAGTTTCAATATTTTATGACATCATAATGCTTGTCAATAATCGCGAAACTAATTATTTATCAGAAATTATATTAAGCCATGTCGCATGTGTTAAAACAGGGTTTGTACGGACCCTTGAGAACCCTTGAGATCCCTTCAAGTTTGTTAAAGTATATATCATATCATAATTTATTGCTCATTTTTTTATACTACTACCGACATAACTATTTTCTAAGTAAATATGTTAATGATGAAAATGAATATTTTTGGTCAAATTATTTATTATATCCAATATTATGCGGCGTGCTGCGAAAGATATAGAGGCTTCAATTTCAGTTATATATCCAAAGAGATAGACTATATAAATTGAATGAATTTTATATTTTGCGATAATTTTGTATGGAATTTAATTATAATGTATTATTATATTTCCATCCCATTATTGATTATTATTGTTTGTTATCTTTTTAATCAGCGAACATAGGAACCCTTGACAAAGGTAAAGACCCCTCGAAGTTTGCCTTGGTTGGGCGCACGAACCCTGGTTTAGGCCCATAGTTAGTGGATATTTTGGTTGTCGGTGACTGTAAAGAAAAGTATTGTCGTTTGTTTTTGTGTTCGATTGATGTTACAACCACATTATCATTATGACACAAAATACAAATTATTATATAAATATTTTTAGACGGATTTCATGTATCTATAAAATAGAACAACTTTGAGTATTCAATGAGCACATTAAAAAAATAATAATTAATTGATTTACTCTATGTCGTGTTGTGCAAATTATACGCCACTATCGTTCGAAATGGATTATCCTCCAGTTGGTGAATGATCAGAAACACATGCTATTATATCGATCGATTTATTTTATATCTCAGATAACTTAGCCGTAGGAAATCCGTTTACAACTTTCTACATTTGATAATCTTGGGGTGTTAACTTTTTAATGATAATAGGCCTACGTCGAGAGAAAACAAATACATTTTAATTTTTGCCATCGACCGGTTTTCATTCCATTTTCTCGGCCTTTGTCAGCAGATCGAGTTATTTATCCCTAAATAATGGCAAATATCAGATTTATTTCTCACAAATAAAAGAATGCTCCCATGACGTGATTATAATCGACAGGTTTTCGTCATTTTGAGATGATGGTGAATGTCAAGAGAACTTTTCCCACTGTTACCCTGCGGTTACAGTTAAGGTCTCTTGCCTTCTCAGGAAGACAGCTGAATTAAGATGAATTCTATTGAATTTTCAAATTTATACAAAACCAGGAATGTTTTTTCTCAGGACGCTTTACCAATGTGGATAGCGGGAGGTGGAGTCAAATTGGAATAAATGTTTTAAAACTTTGGAACATTTTATATTGAAAAATGTTAAACTTTCTATAGATTGGCGCCATATCATTACATTTGTATTGAATATACAGTTGTACTTTCCGGGTAAAATTTCAAGGTCGTACATTCCACTTTTGTTAACGCTGACCATGTGGAACATTGAGAACAAATGTGACGGAATAAATAATATACTGTGTACTATACATACAACAAATAAAAGACTTTGAACATATATGCAACTTAGAATATATATCACGTGGAACATAATTACCATGTAGAAAATAAATATCACGTATAAAATATATACCACGTAGAACGTATCTAACACATAAAACAACTGTACATTTGATATAATTTCATAAAATTGATCGAAAATAAACTTAAATATTCAATAAATTATGAATTTTTGGATAATAATAAATAAATCATATTATAATTATCTGTTAATACAAACAATGAATTAGTAAACTGATAAACCTTAAAAAATACCACCGAAGGGTGACATCTAGTATTAAGCTCTGTTCAGTCTAATTAATTAAAAATATATAATCATAGTCAATAATTGCATCTGTACTGCGTTTTTAATGATTTTTGTAATGTGGAGTTAAATTGTATCGTTGTGTTTGTTAGACAATTTGTAAAAATATATTAAATTTATCTTCTATAGTTTGTGTTCAATTGATTTATAATAATATTTTTATTCCCTTCAAAATTACGTAGATATAAGTTTCCGACCTCTTTTTTTAAAAATAGTTATTAAACAGTTATATTTCTTTTTGTATCTGATTATCTAAAATTATTATTATTTCATTTCTCGTCGTAGACTTTTGCAACTGATTTTAATAATCTACAGAAACTGTATCCGCAAACGTGACATTTAGAAAAAAAGAATTTTAATTGCAACATGTACTTAATTATAGATAAGGCTACATAAATCAAGCCAAGGGTCTACATGACTATAGATGCTGCGAATGACGTAATTATATATTAACGAATTATTAAACAGGACTATTCGTTTTCTATTACAACCTTGTTATAGAAATCAACAATTCATGTTTGTTTAGTAAAAAGCCTGGGATTTTAATCTAATCTATATTTGCTTGATAGGGTACTCTTTTCAGCAGGCCTAAATAACAGATTAGCCTAAAGTTTTATTTTGACTGCGCAGAAGAAAAATTACAACAATTACAACAAATTACAACTACACAAATTTACAATGTGAGATGCCTAAACTTATTAATATAATAGACCATTTAAAACAAATATTATTAAATATTTTCTAGAAAATGAATATCTCCATTTTAAAGAAACGATAAATTGCTCCAAATCAGAATTATTGATCTGATACATCAGTATTATGATATTTTCAATACAATACGATTGTAAAGTCCTTACCCTACCGCTGCGCTGCGTAGAGGTAATAACAATTTAACAATCCAATCTTAAAAGAAGAATGCTTTGTATTATTGTTTAGCTGGCACTATATTATGAGCTTTAGATAAATAATTTTTTTAAATATATTTTTGTTAAAATCTCATATTGTTCAAATTTCATACTGAACAATGTATGCGACCATTTTAAATTGATCTCTTTTGAAAATTATATATACATATTAACGATATATACTACTTTATTCGGAACCTAAAAAAAGTAGTAGGTATAATTTTATCACAACAGTTGAACTAACTGAGACATATTGAACTAAATTTATTTTTAACGAAATTGGTAGGATGTTGTTTTTAATTTTATTATAATGGTTTTGAAACACTGGTCCCTTGAAACAATATTGTTATTTGTTAAAGCTATCTAATTATTAACATAATTGTCTATTGTTTAATCATGAATTAAAATCATTCCCATAATAATTGAATTTTTATTAAATATTCTAAGGGGAAAGTACAATATATGATTCGGTTTGTCTGTGACTGTTTCGTTCAGTTAATTTTTTAACTATACACTATCAACTGACATCATTCGAATAACATGTCAAAAATGCTTTAAAACACAGGAAAGTTCCATGTGGTTGAAAAAAATTATTTGTTTGAAAATAAATCTCGAAAACATCTAAGTATACAACTCAGCGAAAGCAGGAAATTGAGAAAAGCTATGAGGAAACTATAATTTACACATTTCCTTTCACTGTTGCCTTTGAAATTGTTTAATTACTTTCGAGAGCTGACTTTGTACCTGTTTCACCAGCACTATATTTACACGAACAATTTTATACACGTGATGCTCAACAATCCCTCATTTCTCTCTTTTCTAAGCGTCTCAAAGTAAGAGAGCTTGAAAGCCAATTCATATTAAAAGATGTCTGACTTGTTATTAAAACGCTACTATTATAATTCAAGAGTTTCCATCTCTTTTTGCTACGGAAATCAGGGATTATATTATCATGATATACATTTATAGTCTGAAATCGCAAGAGCGGAAATGTATGAGATTTTGTTTTTAGTGTTTATTGATACAGAACATGTCGTAGACGCATTATAATTATATAGTTAGTAATGCAAATTTTTTGTTAACAGTGTGACTGAGCTGTATACTACAACACTTATTTTGACAATATTTACTTTCTTTATACCATGTAACATTCAACTAATTGTTAGTTGAAGAGATTTTCTTAAAGTAGCTTTTTGGATTTGAATAAGTTGGACTTATAAAATTGCTGGTAAGTACAATATCAATACTTTCGTTTATATACTTATATCATCTTTGTTTTTTTTCACTCTCTCTCTCTCTCTGCCACTAACTCTCTCTCTCTTTTTCATTAGACCTCTGAAGCTACGCATGGTCAACGACATTCTCCAGAGCCTGCCTCACTCCTTCCAGTCCCCCCAGGGTCTCCCGAAGCGGCCCTACTTCAAGAACATACTCATTGACAGCAGCGGCAGGGTGTTTGCTGGTCTGCATGAAGCTTTATCTCTCGCAGACGACGTGGCGCACCCTGATTGGCCCACGACGGTGAAACGGCAGATATCCGTGCTGGTCACGTGTCTGCGCCATGCTAGTCGGCTGCTTTATGGTGGCTTAGTTGGATTGGCTGCTTTCAGATGATGTAGGCGTGCTCATTATCTATGAACCGATGCTTCCTATTGGCTGTGTTCGTATGACGTGTATTTGTAACAATTTTTATTGTTTAGTTTGACATTATGTCGTTTGTTTCCTGTTTTATCGTTTTTTCGGTACAATGTTGAGTTCGCTTAATCTGTATTTATTTCAAAACCTCATTTTATTACCAAATTGATTCCATAATAAATTTAGTTTACAAACCGGGCTAATTACTCCTAAAATAAATGAGATATCCTGATTAGATAATATGTTGTGCACATGATTGTAAAGTGAATAAACGATGCAGCACAGTGAACAATAATTTTATTTCACATAACTAGTTTATAATACAGTTATTTAATGGGAACAGGTGGCTCTCCCGCAGCATCATATAAGTAAATGAATATGAGGTTGAAAGTCCGTGCTGCTTTTTATACTTTATTCATATGATTATTGAAAGTTTAATTGATGTTTGTGTACTTTTCATCTGTAGATATTGATATTATATTTGTTATACATATTACACATGCAAGTCGAGCAGCAATAGTATTGATTAATTATTCGATCCACCATGTCACGTTATCTCTCAAATAGTGAGCTCTACTCCATCTTCCCAGTTTCTTAAATATACTTGTAAATATTAATAACATATTTATTCATTTTATAATTCAACCTTTGTGAGGAGGTTTACCTCGAAATATAATGATTATTTTAGCTTAATTTTTCTCTTTCTAATTTTATTAATTTAGACAACGTCACCGGCTTTCACTTTAGATTCATATACCGTTATGTACTTAACAATATTTAACATGCGTATGGATTATTTATTAATTATAGATTAGTACAGCCTAGTTTAAATTTGTTGGATCCGTTTTATTTTATTCTGAATAGATTTAAAGGTTCCCCAGAAATATTGATTAAACGAACTCAGCTATATTTAGATTTTCTTAAATTGTTGAATAGTGCATTATTTTCACTATTTAGTGTTTTCATTTGAAGTCTAATATTTTCCATTATAGGGATTTTCTCTTGAATGTACTCCTTACAACGATATTGGTTGAGACTTAAATTTGAAGGATTTTTCCCCATATATATTTCAAGGTCGTAAATGCAAAAGTAGCTATGATACACGAACAAGATCAATTTGAAGGATAATAAATGTTCAAAGTAGCTAAGATATACAAAAGAACGGGGTTTTAAAGAATAATAAAAATGCTGCACATGCTGAAATGGTATATATTTAAAATTAATTATTTATTAAAAAAAATTATAAAAATTTATTAAAAAAATAATTATATTTAAAATAATTATGAAATAAACAAATGAAATTAATTATGGCTAATTTTATTGAATGTTTTAACTTTTTTAGTATTATCGTATTCATTTTTAATATTTTATAATTGATGGATATTAATTATATATTTTTCAATAAGAAAAATGCAGAAAAGTTTAAATAAATATTTACACTTACAATAAATTGTTACGATTAATTATTTTATGTATAACGTTGTATAAAAATTAAAAATAATAATCACAGTGTATACCTTTGCATTTTTTATCTGTCTCTTTCCAAAGCTTTAACTAAGTGGTGAATTCTAGCTTCACAGTATTTACGAAGTTTAATAATGTCAGATGTAAGGGACAACTTTTCTGGTATTTTGTCTTTCCGTTGTTTCAAGGTATTCATACAGCGGGAAGCAAAAGCTGGCTACTTAATTACATACAATTCCAGAAACAATCGAACTGATTCAATTCTCTGGTCATCATGTTCTCTTATTGATATCGCTCTAACAACATTTGCTATTTGTTTCAAGCAGTACCCAATTTTGAGACCCAAACTAGGTACTCCAATATCCGTCTTACCATTAATATTACTAACATTGCACATTTTTCTTACTGAAACAATAATGGCATCCCAATAATCAGGAGAAATAGCTTCTGTAAAAGACATGTTAGGTTTACCGACTTGTTCTCGAAGAATTTCCAAAAGTCTTGCACAAGTCCGCAGTTTAATAGACAATAAAGGACACATATCATTTTTTATTAACATGGCATTAAGATATAATATTAAGCATACTGTCTTTTCGTGTCTTATTCTAACAGCAAAGTTGTCATTCTTCAAGGAACTAAGTGCTTTAATAAAATCCGGACTAATTTCTTGAGACAGAGAGGCAAAAAGCAAAATCTGACTATTATATGATATATTGTATGATAAATTATTTTCATTGTCTCCAAAATTACACGTGTGGCAATGCCTCCACAAGTCATTCTGGATAAAAAAACCTAATCAAAAAGGACACGGTGTATATTCTGAAGTCTTTACATCTTGCTTCGGTCTTCGGCACACTTTAAAACATGCACGCCCCATTTTTGGCACACTCACATATTATAGTAATTACCTAAATTAGACAAGTGAATAAATCGTTGTCTGTGCTCCTTCGATTTTTCCGATGCATCAAGGCTTTTGCGACTTGTAGATCATGAGGGAGACAATTTTCAGGGTGTCTTCTCATTTTCCTCATTATGTTAGCTAATACCACTTTATGAAATTGACCCTATATGTTTAAAATAATAGTGTAGAATTATATTCTCCAGAAATGTTTTGGGATTGACCATAATTTATAGTTTGATTTCTGTACACCTCTCACTATATTACCTTTTACTTTTTAAATGCTATGAAAATTATTTATAAATTAAGCAGGTACAGCTATAAGCATATTAAAATAATAGTATTAAAATTGTTCATTAAAGAATTCAAAGACGAAAATATTACATAATACATTAATTTTAAACAATTTTATATGTTAATTTTTAAATTTATAATGCCAGAATATAATCAATAAAAAATATATCAAGCAATTATATAAATAATAATAAAAAATACAATACTTCTTGGAAAAGAACTGATACCCATATTTATAAGTTATGCTTTGCAGTAAGCTCATTGTCATATGATAAACAAATAAACAAAGTATTTATTATAGACTAATATGAGACTAATAGTTAAGAAAGAGCTGTAGCTTTATTACTTAGGGGAAAAAAATTACATCACATTAATTATCAAGTAGGATAACTGCCATTAATGGCATTATTTATATGATGTTGAACTCAATTTATAACGTATATTACGTATTATACATAAATATTGTATAATAATTATATAAACATTATAAATGTATGTCTACATTATTTTTTTAAATAATCAATTATAGTACGTAATTTAATGATCCTTACTAATATATCATTTTGGCAAGTCAGTATATTTGAGAATTATTCAAAAATATATGAAATCAATAATTTGTACATATATTAATTATGTACATAATTAAAAACTTTTAAAACATGCATTAGTATAAATATAAAAGAAAATACGATATCATCTAAATTGATAAATGTCCTGACATGTTAAGGGAAAATTACTAAAAAAATGCCACATTTATAGAAAAAATATCAGCATTTACATTCCATAAAAATACATTCAACCTATTTTATTTGAATTAAATGTCAAATGCAATTACAAATTAGTAAAATGAATAACATAATATAATTTTAAAAATAATTAAATATTAATCTAGTGATTAAAATAATGTATTTTAACATACGTCCTAACAACGTTTTCGTGTACTGACAATGTAATCAAAATATTCAAAAAGTCCTTACAGCCAAGCGTCAGTAAAAAAGCTTTATTCCTTTAAATTGCCATTGTTTGCTTATCTAAGTTACTTTTTTCCAGACCTTATAAAATAGGTTTATGTTCCTCACTATTTGTCATTTGCATTTAAGTCACAACCAACAACATAATGATTGAGCAATTATTATGGACACCATAATATTATGAACTACGAATTCTTAATTTAAACACTTTCTGGAATGTTTGAATTTTTATGTTGCTCGTTAAATAAAAAGACAACAACTTTGATTCAGTTATAATGAAAACGTTTAGTTCTTGTTTTCTTTTTCTCTAACTAGATTTTGTGTATCATATCATTATAATACTGATTTCTATTCTCCTAAATTCACTTTGTACAAGATGTGACATTCATTACTTGTATTGCTACTACAATAGTTGTGATTGTGATCAATACTATTTTCTCTTGAAGTTTTGGAAATATATATATTTTTTTTAAAAATGGATCAGTAATTTTCGATAAAAGTGATTTGTGATCTGAATGATATTAAATTTTTTAAATTATGATTTAATTTTAACCACTTAAAACTTAAAAAAATTTTTTTAAAGTTTTATTTTCACTTCACTTAAATTTTATTTTGTATGTCGTAGAATTTAATGGGAGAGAGGTAATTAAACATCGCGTTACATAAATTAGGGGCTCTGTCCAGGAAAGTTATATCAACACTAAAAGCACCAAGATTTGGGGGGGGGGGGGGGGGGGCAGGGGAAG
>JAUZND010001986.1:0-13131 GCA_034780555.1 Coelogynopora nodosa
TACTTTTGCCCAGCGTGCCCTGGACAACCCGCTTTATGCGTGCTATGTTTCAAACCATTTCATTCATGAATTACAAGCCTCTAATGTCAAAAATATACATGTCTGATTACTTTTGAAATTTATAATTTTTTACCGCAATGGGGGGGCATCCTTCATTCAGTTACTGACACGAAGAGGTTAAGCATTATTGTAAATTGTCTATTAGCCTAACTTATTATATAGTCTGTACATGTTATGCATTTATTTAAGCATTTAATTGTTGTATAGCATTTATTTTTTGTTGAGGGAGGATGTCCCCCTCCCCCCTAGGGCTAGGCCTAGCCCTAGGCTATACTCCTAAGAACCCCACTGCCACTGGGGGCTTCCAGACCCCTAATTTGTTGCAATATTATGCTGACATGGAGGCTTCACCCCCAGGTTGGCATAATATTCCAACTCAATTCCAAACATGCCAGGATGGCCATCTTATATGCATCATGAATCATGTTACATGACATGTGATGTAAGTCAGGCTTTAACTTTAAGAGTCAAAACTATATTTATAATAAGTAAATGAAGTTCCAAAGTTTGAATCAAAGAAGTATGATTGCCAACTACTACTAGTACTAGGCTGAAGTCTCAAACTGGTCACTAATATGACATGAATATATATTTGTTAAACAAAAACATTTTAATCTAATTCTTTATAAATATAAACTAAACAAATTCTGCTTATTTGTTTAAAGTTTTTATAACATAAATTAGATCACAAATTTGATTAATTTTTTGGTTTAGTCCGATAAAAATGTTGTATCTAAAATATGTTCTATCTGTTTACATAGTCATGAGGCAGCCGGTCATGCCATGGTTTGCAAACTGTCAGTTCAGAGCAGATAGTAAATGTGATACCCATCTGCAAACGTTCTGAATTTACTTACCGTATGTAAAATAATATATCTAGTAGATATTGTGATGTAAAAAGATAGGGAAATTGAGATTCGGTTCCTTTTAACCCATCTAAGTCAGATTCCTATATTTATTTCTCTCTTTAATTTAGCGATTTATTCACACTTTCATAATCTGGCCAGCTTATATATAAAAAGTATTTTAAACAAGTGTTTTTTAAACATTTTAAATACTTTTTTCAAATTAATTTAAAATAGCAATCTGAATGATTTACAAAAAATTATGATTACTAATACTTATTTTCCACTGTAAAAAGTAAATTTAAAATAAAGACAGGCCTTAAATAAGTTCTTATTTTCTGTTTAACAATTTAATGGTTTTAAATGAATAATTTACTGCCGTGGTTCTCTTAAAATGACTTCAGGTATGAACTGAGAGGAGATTGTAGAATCGCGATGAAGCGTGATAAAGAAGGAAGAAGTGGGTGGTAGCAACAATTGTAATGTCACCATTTTTATTCATTTTGATAAATATCTATAATGTACCTTTAGAGTTAGAATGAGTAATTATATATTATTATTATTATATTATAATATTATATTGCTACATTATATAATTTAAGAAGTCATCAGTATACCTTTTGAATTTATTATAGTTTTAAGCAACAAATACATATAGTTTGATTGTTTATAATATTATATAGTTATATTTATAAATTATATCAAATTAGTTATAGCTACGCTTTTATATATATATATATATGCCCCAATCCGTTTCATAAGATTAAGTGCGGTATAAGTGACAGCTGAGTTATGGAAAAGATTGCATATATGTCTTTTTAGAACAGCCCGGCTGCAGCTGCGCCGTAAAAATTATATATCACAGCGCATTGACTGGAATAAGATAATTTACAATTTTCTTTAAGAGATATATATTGTATATTATAATAAATAGCTATAGTTAACGGTCATATTGAATAAATAAAATAGTTATAATTATCAAATTATTACAGATTATACATGTACGTTTCAATATAATTAATCAAGTGCAGCCCTTATATTCAATTAGACTCTATTACATAAATATTACATTGAATGTAAACAATATAGGCCTATTATTATAATAGACTTATTATATTACTTGATTATTATTATATTATTACTTACATATTATACTATATATATTATTACTATATTGTATTATTACTATATTATATTTATATTATTTATATTATTTTATTTTATTTTGTACAAGCCGATCAATTAAATATACAATTTATTCTTTGTCAAAATATCAATGATATCAATATATCTTTTAATTTTAAAAATAGTTTAATAATCTCATTTTAACTTTAAAGTTTAATAATGATGTAGACCGCACATATAATGATGTTCTAATTGTGTATAAAACGTGATAAAATTTTCTAAAAACAATAGTTTTATTTTTTAAATATTTCTAATTCAAAATTACCAAAACTATGTAGGCCTATTAATTTGTAAAAAAATTATTAATATTTAAAAATATATAATGACCTACGTATGTCAATATAATCCCGATGTTCGTATATGAAGTATAAAAAAGAAGGCTACGTAGTGTTACGCTTATTCGCATTTGGCATCCTTTGTTCTATAAAATCGGCTAAGTACGCCATATACTTTTAAAAACGACGCGTTGCATTTGACCTAATTGAATTATAGCATTTGGCCTATTGATTAGGTCTGCAAAGAAAGGAATCCAATAGTGCACAATATACTTTTGATTTATTTATACATTAATCTGCAATATTACATCATTTAAATAACATCATGGCCATGGTTAGGTTTCTTTTATGCGTCACATTTTCGAATATTTTTTCGTTTTTTCCTCCGGATTTAAGTCACAATCTTTAAAAACCTTATTTTTTCTTAAAAACGCCATGTTATAGGTTATACAGCTAGTTATAGGATAGATAAAAATATTTTTAAACAGCATATATAGAAACACAAAACTATTTAATTATTTAAAAAAATATTATTAGTATTACTACTATATACAATTTGTGGGTATAAATTTACTAAAATTAATAAATATTGCAACATGATTTTTTAGGTTTAATTAGAATTAGTTTGTATGTAATTTCCGATCATATAACTAGCTGTATACACCTTAAATGAGAAAATCGATTTTATTAATTAGTAAATGATAGCCTGGGGGATATGGTACCCTTCCTCCCCTACATCACCGCCTATTTAATTGATGGCAGTGACTCCGTTGCCTGGTATATATGACTCAAAACGTCAAAAATGGACTCAAAACTGTTCATTTTAGAATAAGGCTATATAGTCAGAAATATTAATGCAATGAAGGTGTTCCTCATGCAGATGTAAAGAATCCGAAACACTCTAATATATGATACAATAGCAATGCAGAAGGCAATTTTGAAGAGCTAATTCCCTGCCGGACTGTTTAATGTCCCAATCACGGATAAATCAACGCTTTAGGGCTGAAACCTCGACCTGTCTCCTCAAATAAAGAGTCATAGTAAAGAATTGATTCTTTTGCTCTTCTAACGTTTGTAACTTCCCGTCCAATTGGTTACATTGTAGCCGCCTTCTTGCTTATATGTGTCCGGAAGTCTGACTTCGTTTCCTTTACTCTTGGATTGACTTGGTTTTATAGTTAACACAGTTTTCTTGAAATACCGGCGTGCATAATTAAATATCGATTTTTCTTTCATTTGGAATTACATTTCGTGGATGGTCATATAGGCTACGATCAGTCTGCTGACCTATAATTATTAATGTAAGTTTTGAACATATATATCCTACTAACTCCATTTTTGTATTTATATGATTTTATAATAAATTAAAATAATTTTAACGTACAATCAGTAAAATCATCACAATTTAGTAAACAAGAATTAATATTTGAAAATATCAAATGATTCTTTTACAATTGTCAAATGTCGATGAGACAAAAATGGGGATATATAGCTTTACTATAGGCCCACTTGAGCTATGCTAAAATCCACCAGGTTAGATGAAGAAAATTGAAAAGGTTCAATTGTTATACACTGAAATGAATAAATTGATGTTGTTTATAGATTTAGATTTAGGTATTTATTAAAAATTTAATGTTTATTATTGTAATGTATATTATTGAACAAAGACGCTGGCATGTTTTAGGGCAGTTTTAGTATAGCCTAGTAGGGTATATAATAAAAAGAGTAGGCCTACATACAATATCTCTGCGGGCGTCCTTTTTGATTTATAACATTAAAAATAAACATAACTATAACTAATTCTATTTAGTTACATAACTTTATTTAATCCAACGTAGCTAAAAGAATAACTCCTTACGCCTCCTTATATACTGAGCTCCACACGGGCTTTGTAAAGTACGGCTGATTGATTTCAGGCATTCTTCGTTGGTGAAAGGTTTTTTAAAGCTTTCTTTTATTGTGATATTTCATTCTAATGTTGATAATATTATTAATTATTATATGAATACATAGGTTCACATAAATACATTTATATATACAAAGGGCTTACATTTTATGTTACATTGATCATAATTATTTTGATATTATTGATATTTTTCGTATCCATAAAAAATCCATAATATAATTTTATTGAAAATAGGGCATAAAATGACACAATTATTGGGATATATCTTTAAAACATTAGAAGAAATAGTAGTCTACAATCCATATATGTAATTATAAATAAACTTATTCTAAAAGTTCCTGTCATCCCTTTGATTACTATGTCTATTATAACATTTTTTTAGATGTTAACTAAGGGCTTAAATAAATGTGTATACAACCTTCCCCTTTGTGAAAAGTGACTTTACCTTGTAGAAAATAAAATCCTACTAAAATTTTCTATCACCTTATTCGGATGACAGTTGAAAATTCAACTAACTCCGTAAACTCTCTATCACATGAACTTACAATAAATAAATAAATATTATAATAATTTTCGGATTGAAAGAAATGAATATAGTCTGTTGCTGTAGGCTATAAGAATTACAGAAAATTAATTTAACTTACAATATGAAAATATTGTTAATTCTAAATCTATCTTACGTTTATTATATTATTGGCAGCTACACACAATATAATGATCTGGAATTATTTAAAAAAAGCTGACATATGCATATGCAATATATTCTAACGTATTTCATTAAACCTACAATTATTGTAATGATATAAACAGATGGTCATCGTTCACAAACTATCCTTGACGAGTAGCAGATGTCGTCACTGACCATATGGCATCCGACGTTTATCTTGGACAATGTTAGTATATAGGTACCTCTTTAGTTAACCTATTAACTTCAATTTTTTTGTTTGAAATCACAAAAAATTATATCCTTATTTAAATACAGCTGTTTGTATATCTGTTATAGGAGCCTTAATTATTAAACATCTATTTTAAATTTCAATATAATAGTAAATTAGCATTATAGAATCACATTTACACAGGGAGAATTAAAACAATTTATAGTTAATCTTTATATAATGGTTACTTTTACAGAGAGCGTTTTTTATTTATTTACCCATTTCTTTAATTTTATTTTTAATTAATAATTTATATATGTATATTATAAAAGTATTGTAAAATTAAAAATGCTTTAATGTGTTAAAAAAGCAGTTATTCAAAATATTTAATATTCTTCAGAATATGATCCTTAATACAAAGTTGATATCATATTACAGAAATATTGTTTTTTAAAGACTAAACGTATTTATTTTATTTGCCTTGTTTTTTTGTTCTGTAAAACAGCAAATTAATCAAAATAAAATAAAATAATTTCATTATTGTAAAAATATATATATGTATAAAGATCTTTTAAATCATATTCTCCAGTGATGATAATTTACACATTGAGACCACTATTAAAAAGTCAATTAATTATTTTTTTCCCAAACCGTTAGAGCATAATTATTTTGACATGTTTCGAAAAAAAAGAAGGAAATAAACCTATTTTAGACCAGCAGCTGCGCAAAAATAAACTTGACTCTCAAACCCATATGTTAATTGGGACAGCAAACGCTGAAGCTTTCCTCCTAGTCGTGTTATGAATTTAATTTTTCTTCTATATAGAGAATTTCTGAAATGATTGGGACAGATGTAGAATCCATGCAGTAACATAATTATACTTGGTGGCATAATCTAATATAATCCCTTGGTGTCCATCTGCCACAGCTCAGTTGAAATTAGTCATTTCAAAGTGAATAACCTTGAAATATAGAATAAAGTAAATATATAGTTCCTGGACAGACACGTCGAACAAATTTCTTTATATTTAAGCTCATTTTTAAAATATAATAGTATAATATTAAGATGGATTATATAAAATTAAATAGAGGTATTAAAACCTAACACACAAATATATAATATATATGGTTAAAATAAAATCCCCGTGCATAAGATTAGCGTTTATGCACCTCTGATGTTTTACTATTCAAATTGCTTTTTTTGACGATTTGTTTGGGTTTTTAATAAGTACTACTTACATTCCAGCCATTAGTAGGGAAACTAGGGTACCTGATGAGAGCTAAATAGCTCGAAACCGGTAGTGCTCTGTCTCTCCTCTGTTTGTACAGGCTCTGCGTTTAGTGCATACTTACTATAAGTGATTTATTTTAATAAGACATATTTTCTGCTATTTTCTTCTGATTCTGTCATATGTGTGATTACATTTATACTCATAACTATAAAAGAAATAGTATTTCTAAATTTAATTGCTTTCAATAATCTATAAATATCTATTGAATCATACATATAATAATACAGGGCTGTGCATACGTACTCTTAGCCCCAAAAAGAAAGGGAAAATAAGTTATCAGAAAACTTTGTTTAGTAAGATATGAGATTCATAAATGTAACACAAAATAAGTAGGCTAATAACAATAACAAAGGACTAATCCAAGTGTACACACTGTAAAACAAAAGTTTAATTGAGGTGTTAAAACCACCAGCCTGTGTGAAGAAGTCGGGTGGTTTGAAATCTGGTGACCTGGTAGGCCACTCAATAGCACAATGCTGACTAACCCAGCGCTTTGGAAAATGGTCACCTATCTATGGTCAGACTGGTGCTCCATCATGCTGAAACATCAGCTCATTGACATTAACTGTGTCATCAAATAAGTATCATGGTCCAATTAGTCCAGAGTTTGATAGTCTTCCCCAGACTGTGATGTCAGGCAAATTCATCTCATGCTCCAAAATCTCATACAGCTTAGTATTGGCCCAATACATGCAATTCTGATGATTGACATGTCCATTCAACTTAAATATGGCTTCATCCCTCCATATTACCTTGTCGAGAATGCTCGAATCAATGTCCTAAAAAGCCAGGACATTTTCACAAAATTCAAGTTGATGATCTGAGTTGTCTTCATTAAGTACTTGTAGCTGTCATGGTCGATCTGGTTTTAAATCAGTCTCAGTCATGATACGACCAAATAAACGTCAAGATATAACTAGTTCAACTGATGCATGACTTTGTAATTTTTTAGGGCCATTAACAAATGCTGCAGCGACTAAGTTGACATTATCATTTTATAAATCATCATAAATATGTTTGTACCTAGATATTTGTCCAATAATATGTTTTAATTGTATAAATTTGTTCATTCATTGTTAATAGAGATCCCAAAGCCATGATAAGTTCCACTTAAATGTAAACTATAAAATTCAATAATTTATTTTTCAAATTTCTATAATGATCAATACCTTATAAACTGCAGGGCTAAGAACTTATGCATCACCCTGGATATATGCATTATTGTCAGCAATATTAATTTTTAATAAATGTCTGTAACAAAGTCAAAACTGTCAATTTTCTGATAAAATAATATAACAAACTATTTAATTCATTTTAGGGTGAGTAAACATGATTTAATATTTTGTGTCATTTCTGGAAACATCTGAGAAGCACACACTTCAAATAGTATTTATCTAATTTTAGTATTTACACTTTTCTCTAATGTATAGTCAAACATTTTTAGTAGTGTACATTGGTTATAAGTAAAAACTGATGCCAATTCCATAAAAACCAATGCCTATCACAATTACTTTAATAGAACCAAATTCCAAAAAAAACCAATGATGATGTCAAGTACCTGAAATAAAAGCCGATAATTATATATTTTAAATTTATTTAACATATTAGTTATACTTCTGATTGCAGTCAAAATAAGCACAATTTTATAATTCCCTCAAATAAAATTACTTACCAGAAATACTTATAGTATACTTACACAATAATACTCAATGAAAATTTAATACAAAAATTATAATTATATTATAAAAGTTGCTGCAATTATAGAATTTTAGTTATTTTGACAGCTGCTGAAAGTATAACAACTATGTTTATTTTATTACATATTTGTCACTTACTACACCTATATAGTTAGAATTATTATGCCATTTAAATTACATCATTTTCTTGTGTTTCAAATATATGGTTCATCCCATTGATCTAAGAATCTATATGGGGCATGGTCCAACCCATAACCTATCCTATATTCCCTCAATGCAGTTACAATTTATATAGAAAAATTTCATAATTAATCACTAACTCTGATTCTATTTAATTCTAACTATTCCAATTCAACTTCATTCTAATCTAATGAACTCCAGTTTCACTCTGTTCTACTCTAACTATAACTCAAATAATTTCATATTGTATATAAATATTTTATTTATAATAAGTAGAACTGACAGTTCTTGAAAGAAACTTTATCAAAGGCTTTATAATTTATTTATTTTTACTGATATGACAATGCCAATGGTGGAAGTGCATGACAGAGGATGTGGTTCCAAATCACAATCAAAGTGCATATTTGTAAGAGTTAATGATAAAGTGGGTGTGCTTCATAAACTACTCACTTGTCCAGAAATATTAATCTACCTCCAAGTGTTTATTAAACAGATACTGATGCTAAACACATCATGAAATTTAGAGTGAATAGAATCGGAGTTGTTATAATTGAAACATAGTGAAATTGAAGTAAGTTAGAGTAGATTAGAGTGAAACCAGAGTTTATTAAATTAAAATAAAGTAGAATTGGAATAATTAAAAGAAGAAAAACAGAACAAAATTGAAAGTTAGTGGTTAATTTCAACATTTCTTATATTTATTGTAACTGTACTGAGGAAATATAGGATGGGTTAAGGGATGGACCATAAATATACATAAACAGATTCTGGGTGATGAGTTATTGAGTTTTAAGATTAAGTAAGTTATTCCATTTGCAAGAACTTTGCTCAAATATTTGAAATTGAAATTTTTAATTCAAATCAAAGACAAAGTCAATAATATCTGTTTTTATTTTTTAAATTGATCAACAAATAAAGAAGTTTTCAAAATTCTAATAAAATACTAAATTAAAAACAAAAATGTAACTGTCTCTTTGACTTTACATTGTCATTGCCTTATGAAAAAAAAACCTGAATCAATAAGTTAACAATTTTCTCCATGTAACGTTACGGTTAATGAATCCATTAATATTATAATTTATATAACATAAATAATTGTGTTTAAACACTCTAATTTCCATTTTTAATTTCAGTATCAATCATGTTGTTTTTTCAAATACATGTCGAAATGTCAACTGGTAAATATATTTTAAATTTTAATGAAAATATAGTCAAAACAACAACTGCATGGCCATGGACAGGAGTCTTATTAAAACATTAAAATTTTTGTTATTGTTGTTTTGACTACCTTTGTTGATGTTTTGACTTGTTGATGTGATGCTGTTTTTTCATCTTTGACTTTGTCTTTTAATATATTAATTTTTTTTGTAATTTATTTATTTAACATGACATAATCAGCATTTTTAAAAGAGAAGAAAGAATACTATTTATGGTGAGAATTATATTATAAGGATTATATGTATATTGCACAGTACAATTAAAAAAAAAATATTCTTCTGACTCTGAACTGTCCCAGCAGAGACACGAAACAGTAAATCAAGTTTACAATATTATAAGAATAAAAATTATTTTAAATTGAAATAAAGTACAAAGTCAAAGATTAGTCTTACTTGTAAAATTGTATACTTCTGAAAAATTAAAACAGTGTGATATACGATTTCAAAACATTTTCTCAAGTATTAACATTAATAAAATGCTTTTTAAATAGGAAAGGATCAAGGTAAAGTTACAATACATTTGTATAAGTTAACGTTTTATATATTATATTAATCTAAATAGACGTAAATCTGAAATAAGTGTTTTAATATATGCATATACATATTGATAAAAATTAAACGTAATATATTTATCAATCGTTTTGCTGACAACTAGAAAGCATAATTGAGTACGTCATTATTTCGTCCCTGTTAAATAAAGCATTTTTCCAATATTTTTAAAATAAGTTTTGACTAATTTTTGAATAAAATAAAAACATTTTATTATTACTTCTTCAGTGTTGCAGTTGTTTTAATTTTTTGCATTTTAAGTTATATGAAAGGAAAATTTATTAATTATAATTTATGCATCATTAATAGAACCAACAAATATTTAAATAAATTTATATTTGTTTCATCAAATAATATATTTATTAATTAATAATCTATTAAAAGTAGAATTTATAATAATATACGAAATAATAAATATTGATATAACATAAAAATGATCATGTTAATTATATATATTAAAAAAAAACTAACCTAACTATTTGAACTAAAATTTAATTGATGTTAAATATATCTTTTAAATAATCATAATGATAATTTTTACATAAATATAGCGAATTTAAATACAATAATAATTGGGATAATGGCAGACCAGGAGAAATATATCTTCAAGATATAATGTACCAATTTTTTGTTTTTTGGTGTGATCAAATTTTAAAATTAAGCAAACGCTACTAACTACTACATCCACACTACGCCATTATTTATTGATATAAATAACTTCTATTACATAGCACTTTCGAATCGATTACTTTTGTAAAATGCAGCGCGTATCTCAACGATGTAGCCTAAATAAGAACTGCTTATTTGATTTGAAGAAGTTATAAAAGAATCAATTATTTGTAATAGTCGCAAAAAAAAAGAAAAATAACTATATATTTAATATATTTTGCTAATAATTACTACAAATATCGGAAATATTTGCCGCTAGATTATATTATAAATTTAGCACTATTAATAGTTCTTTTTTGTACATTATCAATTTGGGAGTACCAAAAACTTAAAATTAACAATCCAATTGCTGTTGTACATATAGCAATAGTGCATGTTCTAATTTGCGTAGATAGAGCGCCCAATAACATAACTCAATTATTTTCGTTTCAGCTGATTTAGCTGTTGATGGGATATTAAAAAAATATATTTATGATTATTGTAAATTAAAATATTTATAGTAATGGGTTAAAAAGTATAATTTTAACTGTTAATTTGTAATAAACAGAATAATATTTCGCAATAGAATTTTAAACCCAATAACCTAACCACATTGTCCTTAGAGGTTCTTCTTACTTTATATATAAAACAACAATTATAAAGATCAATATTTATATTGCAAGAATAAACAAAAATTATATATTGTAAAGTGTAGAATAGCAAAAAACAATCAAGTAGACAAATCAGTACTAAATCAAGGGAATACAAAACGATGTATGTGTTCGTAGTATCTTTAATTATGCAAAAAATAATGGAATGAGTGACGAGTTCCTTCATTATCCCCTTAGAACAGATATGATAGAGGGAGGGAGCAAGTGAAGAGAGTATTCGCTGCTATGCTAGAGTAAGTACACTTGGCGTGGATACATGTTCAGTGGTGGAGCAACAGTTATTGAGTAGGAGTGGGTGGGGAGGAGGGATGAATTAGACGGGAAGATTATCGATCAAATTGATAGAGGAAGGAGGAAATAGACGGGAAGATTCTTGATCAAATTGATGGAGAAGGGAGGAAATAGACGGAAAGATTATTGATCAAATTGATGGAGGAGGGAAGAAATAGACGGGAAGATTCTTGGCCAAATTGATGGAGGAGGAATGAATTAGACGGGAAAATTATTGATCGAATTGATGGAGGAGGGAAGAAATAGACGGGAAGATTATTGATGAAGTTGAGGGTGGAGGGATGAATTAGACGGGAAGATTATTTATGAAGTTGAAGGTGGAAGGATGAATTTGACGGGAAGATTCTTGATCAAGTTAGAGCAACAGTCATTGCGTAGAAGAGAGGGGAGAGTAGAAGGGAAGAATTAGACGGGAAGATATTTGATCAAGTTAGAGCAACAGTCATTGCGTAGAAGAGAGGGGAGATTAGAAGGGAAGAATTATACGGGAAGATTTTTGATCAAGTTAGAGCAACAGTCATTGCGTAGAAGAGAGGGGAGATTAGAAGAGAAGAATTATACGGGAAAATTTTTGATCAAGTTAGAGCAACTGCAGTCATTGAGTAGAAGAGAGGGGAGAGTACAAGGGAAGAATTAGACGGGAAGATTTTTGATCAGATTGAGATGTTTCATGAGCAGAGCGTGTCGATCGATAGCTGAGGTAATCTGAGTTTCCGCGAATTTAGAGAGAGAGCGGGCCAATTCTGAGACACGGAATTTGGCGAAACTTGCCAACTGGGGAGAAAAAAGTGAGATATATACACATATAGATAACTAAATGGAGAGATTTCTTTACAAATATTAAAAAATTTAATAGTTACTTCTTCTTTGAGAACATTGGAGCATTCTTGGTACAATTCTTCTTTCGTTGACTTTGCTTCGGTCAACTAAAACACAGAACACAAATGAAAACATTCAGACAAACTTTCAACACTCCTCAATCAGTAGTGACGTCATAGACGCCAGGTTACCTGGGCAACCTTGTTCGGCTTGGCGGTATCCAGAGCTCGAGTGGCGCTCTCATAATCGATCATGAGGAGTGTTCGTCGCTGCACAGACTCCTTCACCGAGTCGTGATAGGTGGAGAGCAGGTCGAGACTTCTGGCCAATGAGGAGAGGGCGCTGTTCGCCGACACCTCGTCCATGTGCTGATAGAGAGAGAGAGAGAGAAAGAGAGAGAGAGAGAGAGAGAGAGAGACAGAGAGAGAGAGAGGGAGAGAAATAGAGAGAGAAGGGAGAGAGTGAGGGAGATAGAGAGAGGGAGAGAGAGAGAGAAGAGAGAGAGAGAAGATAGAGAGAGAGAGAGAAGTCTCCAGCCACAGGCACTCAAGCAATCACGCAATCCAGAACAGGTGTTGATGGCTCCCAAGAAGCGACATCTAACTAAACCCGACTGACAGG